>BQNB010047839.1:0-42888 GCA_026074375.1 Tanacetum coccineum | reverse complement strand
TAAAGTGCAGTCTCCATAGAATGAATCCTCAAGGGATGATCTTAAAGTCTGCTATTAGGCATGCTAACTTGCTATCAACGAGCATTCGCTTCACCTGAAAATGATACTCGAAAAGGTCAACATTTAAGTTGGTGAGCTTATAGGTTTAGAAGTAAACTTAGTTGTTGTGCCAAGATTTAAAAGTGTAGACAATAGTGCAATATAAAAGCTGAATGCATGCAATAGTATTTAGATTATCAACACATCATCACATCATACCAGGGTATCCCAACCCAAATCAACAAATCAATAGAATTCCCGCGTGTTTATAGTCCTCCGAACCTATCGCCTACCAGCTGGAGCTACACAGTCGGCTAAGTAGTATTGAGCAAAAGTCCAAATGGAACTTCGCATAAATAGATCTCATAGCATTCTTATAGCATTCACATAGTATTCACATATCATTCATACACCCAATCATAGGCACATAGAATTGTCCAAAAAGAAATAAGAGATTTTTCACAGTAGTAAAAGTAGTTGAAATTGATTTTGAGTATCATTTATAGTGGTTCGGTAACGAAGCTCCTCTTCGCCCTACTCCACTCCTCGAGTACCCAACTCGGGAGTTCTCTTTACTATGCCAACAAACTCCCTTTAGGCGAAGAAAACCGTACACAAGTAGCTTACACTAATTTTCGACACAAATCCAAATGTCGAGTCCTAATCTTAGCTAGAGCCAATCTACCACACACTTGTATTTTGAGGCCTAAAATACTAACCACACTAACACAATATTGCTTCACCTAAACACTAACACAATCTAACTATTACACACAATCACACAAGAGATATAAATGAATTAAAAGATACACCACAATTGTAACTACGTTACTTGAGCACTAACTAAGCTATAATACTTCTTGACTTGATGATAAGAAGTATTCTTCTCTTGCACTTGAGGATCTAAGCTTGAATCACTTAGAAACAAATACTTAGAATTAAATGATCAAAGGATGTAAGGAAATATGTTTGTTGATTTAGAACAGAAAGAAAGTGTGTGCAAAAGGTGAGAAAATATGTGGGGAACAGTCCACTATTTATAGGAACTCTATGGTCGGCCCCCTTATCACTAAGAGGGTCGCCCTTACCTATAAGGGGGCCGCCTATAGCTGGACGCTCCCATTTTTGTCTTTTCCAAGGGAGGTGTTTCCTGGATCAAATATATATGTTTTTAGATGGAAAATTTAAATTTAAAATATTTATTTTGAATAAAACATTTCTTATAAATACAAAGTGTTTTGTATAAGTTTTAAAAATGTTTGTTACATTTTATAAAACATGTAAGGTTTAAGAAAAATAAACATTCCTTTGATCATAAATAAATTAAGCATTTATTTATTCATACCTTTAAGTGATTAATTTTCGAAATGAAAATTTACGACTAATTACTTGTTTACTTTTTAATTTTACATAGAGAGTTTTTACATTTTGTGATTATCCAAACGTAGAGAGATCGAAAAATATTAATAACATTTTTAGGCATTATTTCTATCAACAATCTCCCCTTTTTGATGATTACAAAATCTAAACTCATTAAATGTAAAATTAATTTTTAGACAAGTATTTAGTGAGTTTTATCTCATTTCCGCCCCTTTTTGTAGAATCAAAAAGGCTTCGTCGATGATAAAATGGAAATTCGACGGAACTAGCGCTCCCATCGTTTAAGGACACCAAGGAATCAAGCTATGGAACTTTGCTACAAAAACAAGTTAGAGGAACAAGACCAATATTTCTAACATATTGCAAAGACAAAGGAAAAAAATATTCAAATATGTTGATAATGCTTGTCAAGTATTAAGATTTTTGTGTAATTCAACCATCACAAATATATATATCAACTAGAATCAACTATATATATATATAGGGGTCATTCAATCAACATAAAATTATTAGCTATATAAAGACTAGCAAATGCATACTTAAAAGCATAAGACTCAAGGTCATTCATTAAACATAAAAATTATGTATAAAACACAATCATACAAAATGCATGCATAAAAAAAGGAATATTATGGTTAAAGCATAATAATACATCATACATTTAGAGAAACTACAAAGGTCCTAATTTTCCTAGATTGCCATAGGACTTGCTTGCAAAAGGGTAGGTTAATTTTTTATTTGAAAGCGAGAAAAACTAAGCATGTAATACGCTTAGTTAGATGTTGGTGGAGAAGTTGGTGCGAAGGTGGTGGTCGGTGGATAGTCTCTTTGAATTTGAAGTGGTGGTTGTGGTCGTGTGAGAAGAAATTCAACCCAATTGAGATCTTCTCTTATGGCTATGAATTGGGTTTGGTTGTAGCGACAACATGGGCAATAGCCAACATGGTACTCAACTTGATTCAAATTGAGAGTGTGAGACAAGTTTAGAGAATAGGGTGATGAAGGAGTGGTACGATGCGAAAGATGCATAGCTAGAAGGTTGGATAAGTCTTTGAGTTGATTTATCTCATCAATAAGCCATTCTATAGTTGGAGAGGGAGGAGGTGGAGGTGGTGTTGGGTTGGTGTCTTGATTTGCTTGCAAGATGACATCAACATAGGAATCAAGTAGTGGTGGTGAATGAGGTGGAATTGAGGCTTGACTTGAGGGTGCTATGGGAAAGTTTTCTTTTAGAGATTGATTGCAAGGAGATGGTGGTTTAGACATTATTGTTTGTGAGTGAACATTAACCTCATTTGATGAGTTATAATATTTTAACTTCTTCCTCCATACGGGTCATACATAAATCTTTGGTTTCTTGGTGAGTTTAGATAAGGGGTTTTGAGGAGAGGACATTGGAGATGATAAGTTAAATGTGGTGAGATTAATGAGGATGAAGGCTTATTTATACCAAGGATAGGGGATGATTAAGGATTGATAGACATTAGGGAAATATTAATCCAAGGTTTGTTTGTGAATTCTGGGAAATAATGCCTATGTAAAGGATGGTCAAAAAGCAGAAAGAAATAGTAAAAATCGTGAACCTGATGGACGACCCCTTTATCACTAAGGGGGCCGCCCTTAAGAGCTAAGGAGGCCGCCATCTAGAAAAACCCAGATTGTCTAGGTTTTTGTTTATTTGCAGGAAATGGTAAGAAGGTGGACTATTTGGTGGCCATTTTGCAGCAAGCCCTAATGTTTATAGTAATTAGGACCAATTTATTTAAGCACTTAGTAAGGAAAAACATGCAAATGAACTATCATAACTAATAAATAATTATAATGAGTTCTATACATAATGAGGTGCATATTTACCCAAACTCGAGATGACCTACATAAAAAGTTCTCGAATTAAGCATTTGGGAACATATATTTCATGTGTAGTCTTTGAAATCAATTTTGTTGTTAGATCAAGCTTGATTGAAAATCGATAATTATTAGGCAAGTTATAACTATATGTATAATTTTGATTTAGATTTCAAATCCTAGTGTGTGCCTATATGCAATAAATGTGGAGTAACGATTATTTCGACTCTAAAAAAACTTAAAAAATAATCCAAACGCTCCTTTATTTAATTTTGCTCAACCGATAGTGTCAAAAAAAAAATATTAGATTATATATTTCAGAAACAAGTGTGAGATCAGTGTGTGTCTATGGAAAACGTTTTCAGCATATATTAATTATGTATGAAAATAATTTTCATGGTTTCCTAGTCGTGATAAGTTTTTCGAGAAATAAATTAGGATTTATATATAAATATAATTTTTCAAAGTCAAACTTGTGCGGAGCGTAATCGTATGCAAGTCCTACTACTACGAGAAGCAAGAATGTTGTTAATTTCTTAGTTCAACTTATAAGATTATGAAAAATTCTCAATTTTTGATTTTTGTGCAAAATTGAATCCTAGACACGAGGTTAAGAGAAATAATTGAAAGTTACTTGCAATTGTTCTTGTTGATGTGTATGTTCTTTATTATAGATTTTAGCTTGAGATTGAGTTTTTATTATGATATTTTTGGTTAGGTTATGTTTGTCATTCAAAGAAGCAGTTTTGGAGTTTGTGTTTTATAAAGAAATTGTACTGTCAGATGGCCGACCCCTTTATTGATAAGGGCCCCGCCTTTGTTAAGGTGGCCGGCCCCCTTAGAGGTAAGGGGCCGCCTATCTGACGATTTATTTTTTTGATTTTTTAATTTTGACGTATTTTAAGTATTTTAGTGAAATGAGGTATTTTGGTTGTAATGCAGTGTTTGTGTAAGTTAGGTTACATTACTTAATAAGTATTTGTGGAGTTTAGCCGATTTGTTACATCATTCCTAGACCTAGACGTAAGTAATTAAATGGCTCACGTTTAAGGGGTTTAGTTAGAATGTCGGCAATGTTATCTTCCGACGAGACTTTTTCTTTAGAGATGTTTCCTTTTTGAACATTGCCACGAAGGAAATGGTGACGAATTTCAATGTGTTTGGTACGTGAATGTTGAACAAGATTTTTACTTAAATCTATAGCTCCTTTGTTATCACACATTATATGAATGTCGTCGAGACGAATGCCATAGTCAACGAGAGTTTGTTTCATCCATCGTGCTTGTTGACATTCCTTTCCGGCGCTTACGTATTCGGCTTCGGTAGTGGAAATAGCAAGAGGGGTTTGCTTCTTCGAAAACCAAGATGTTAAACAACATCTCATAAACGTACGAATACCGCTAGTGCTTTTTTGGTCCACATAATCTCCCGCATGATCAGAGTTGGCATATATTATGGTTTCTATGCCCGACCCCTTGGGATACCATAATCCCAAGTGCTTAGTGCCTTTAATGTATCGGGAGATACGTTTAACCGTTTCCTCTTAGAAGCGTGCACAAAGGCAAACACTAAACATGATATCGGGCCTACTTGCTGTTAAGTATAATACACTACCTATCATGCCTCTATATTTAGTATTATCCACGAACTCACATTCTTTCGTGAGTTTCATTTTTGTAGACCTAGGAGTTTTCATAGGTTTAGAGTCTTCTAATCTAAATTTCTTAAGCATTTCCTTTATATATTTTGATTGATTAAAAATATACCATCTATAAATTGTTTTATTTGTAATCCTAAGAAAAAGTTTGGTTCGCCCATCATACTCATTTCAAACTCATCGTGCATGATCTTGGCAAAATCATCACATAATTCTTTATAAGTTGAGCCGAATATAATGTCATCGACATATATTTAAACAATTATGAGGTTATAATTTTTCTTTTTAGTAAGGAGTGTGTTATCTACGATTCCCATAGAATAATCATGTTTAATAAAAAAAGGCCTTTAACCTATCATACCAAGCTTTAGGAGCTTGTTTGAGATCGTTGAGCGCTTTCTTGTGTTTGTAAACGTGATTAGGTTTTGCGAAGCCAATGATTCCCGAAGGTTGTGCCACGTAAAACTCCTCATTGATAAAGCCATTAAGGAATGCACTCTTCACATCCATTTGAAATAGTTTGAAATCTAGTGCGCATGCATAAGCTAATAAAATTCTTATGAATTCTAATCTAGCTATGGGTGCATAAGTTTCGTCATAATCAATTCCTTCTTGTTGATTATAACCTTGAGCGACTAGCCTAGCTTTATTTCTAGACACGACACCATTTTCGTCAAGCTTATTTCTATATACCCACTTAGTTCCAATAATAGTCATATTCTTAGGCTTTGGGACTAATTCTCAAATATCATTTGCTACAAATTGATTTAATTCTTCTTGCATAGTTATTACTCAACTTTCATCTTTTAAAGCTTCATTTATATTTTTAGGTTCTATAGTTGAAAGGAAACAAAAAAAATTACTTTTATCTTGAGCTTGTGATCTACGAGTTCTTTGATTTAGGTTACCAATAACATTTTCTAGTGGATGACTCTTAAATTCTTTAGTGTTTATGATTTTATTATTTTGTAAAGATTTATCTTCGACATCATTGCCTAAGGGTCTTATTTTATTAACCTCAATGGCTTCTTCTTCGACTAAATCATCATCCTCCAAAGGAGATGTTTTAAGTGGGGGAGGAGTTTCACTGAATGTCACATTTAAGGATTCTTCGACTCTCACGGTTTGTTTGTTAAGAATTATATAGGCTTTACTATTTTGCGAATATCCTAGAAAAATACATTCGTAAGACTTTAGGTCGAATTTGGTGAGATAATCTTTTGTATTAAGAATGAAACATTTGCTTACAAATACTTTGAAGTAGTTAAAGTTAGGTTTTCTACCTTTAATAACTCGTGCGGAGTTTTTCCTAGAATACGTCTAATTGAAATCCTATTAAGTATATAAGTTGATGTGTCAACCGCGTTACACTAAGATTTTTGTGAAACGAATTGTTCATTTAGCATGGTTCTACTCATTTCTTGTAAAGTGATATTATTTCTTTCTACTACCCCATTTGATTATGGAGTACGAGGGGAAGAAAAATTGTGAGAGATTCCATGTCACAATAGTTTCTGAATTGTACTTCATTATCAAATTCCCGATCATGATCCGTTCTAAATGACACAGTGAAACATCCGAATTTGTTTTGAATCATTTTACTAAATATTTTAAATTTTTCGAAAGCTTGAGTTTTATTTTCTAAAAATCTAGTCCAAGTAAATCGAGAGTAGTCGTCTACAATTACTAAGGTATAGCGGTTTCCTCCATAACTTCGTATGGCGAAAGGACCGAATAAATCCATATGTAGTAGTTCTAAGCATCTAGTTGTCGAGACTATATTTTTGGCTTTATGACTAGCATGAGCTTGCTTTTAAAGAAGCGCAACTTGATGAGGAGCGATTCTTGAAACAAAAAGCTAAGGTTGAGTGGCTTAAGGCCGGTGATTATAATACAACCTATTTCCATCAGATTGTGAAGAGTAAATGCGCCAAAAACAGGATTGAAATGGTTAGTGATGCTTCTAATATTTTTATGATGGTAATCTGGTTCCAGGTGCCTTTGTTGCTCACTATGATCAGTTCCTAGGTACCGAAGGTATTACTAATCCTTTGGATGACCATGATCATTTTATACGTGTTCTTGATACTGCTAAGGCTGTTTATATGGTTTGAAATGTCACTGATTATGAGGTTAAGAGTGTCATCTTCTCTATGGGAGATAGGGCTCCGGGCCCTGACAGGTTTACTGCTGCTTTATTTAAGAAAGCCTGGGATGTGGTGGGGGCGATATCACTTGTGCTATTCGGGACTTTTGTTTCTAATGGTAAGCTTCTTAAAGAGCGAAATCATACTACTATTGCCCTTATTCCTAAGGTTACTACCCCCACTCGTATCAATGATTACCGACCTATTTCTTGATGTAATGTCTTGCATAAGTGTATTAGTAAGATAATTGTTAATAGGGTTAAAGAAGGTTTGGGAGATATTGTTAGCATCAACCAATCAACTTTTGTTCCTTGACGTAGGATTTTTGATAACATTTTGCTTACGTAAGAGTTTATGAAAAATTATCATAGAAGGCATGGTCCTCCTAGGTGTGCATTTAAAGTTGATATTTAAAAGGCATACAACACTGTAGATTGGAAGTTTCTTAAGACTATTCTTTTAGGTTTTGGTTTTCACCCTAAGATGGTCCAATGGATTATGGTATGTGTTTCTGGTGCCTCTTACTCTATATGCGTTAATGGCAACTTGCATGGTTATTTTAAGGGTAAACGAGGTTTGCGGTAGGGTGATCCTTTATCTCCATATCTATTTACTTTAGTTATGGAAATTCTAACTTTGATGCTGCAGTGTAGAGTGCGTAATTCTGATGAATTCCAGTATCATCATCATTGTGAACACCAAAGAATTATTAACCTGTGTTTTGCTGATGACCTTTTCTTATTTGCCCGTGGTCATCCTAATTTAGTTTCAGTAATTATGGATACCTTGGAGGAATTCAAACAGGTTTCGGGTCTTGTTCCTAGCATTCCGAAGAGCACAGATGTCTTTTGTAATGTCCTCAATGCGATTAAAGCATCTATTTTAAATTCTATGCCATTTGCTAAAGGTGCTTTGTCGGTAAGGTATATGGGTGTTCTGCTTATTTCTACCAGACTTTTATACCATGACTACAAAATCCTTGTTGAAAAGCTTGAAAGTAGGATTAATGATTGGAGAAATAAGTTTTTATCCCTTGCTGGTCGTCTCCAATTAATTCGGTCTGTTTTGTCTTCCATGCACATTTATTGGGCTTCTGTTTTTATTCTCCCTACTTGTATTATGCATGACTTAGAACAACTTATGCGGGGTTTTATTTGGTGCCAAAGGGAAATGAAGAAAGGGAAAGCCAAAGTTACTTGGGATTCTATGTGCATGCCTAAGCATGTGGGTGGACTGGGTATTAGTAGAATTGATGATTTTAATGTTGCTTTAATGGCTACCCATATATGGAGTATTTTGACCCATAGGGAGTCTTTATGGGTTAAATGGGTACATACATATAAGCTTAAAGGGCGTAGTTTATGGGATGTTCCTTGTAGAGGTGATGTTAGTTGGGGATGGCGTAAGCTTCTCTAAAATAGATCTACAATCCGACCCTTTATTTGGCATAAAATTAACAATGGCAAATCAACATATGTTTGGTTTGATCGATGGGCATATGTGTGTCCGCTTAAAGACATGCTTTCTAATAGGGATATTACAAGATTGGGTTTCTCTCTTAATGACTCGGTTAGTGACCTTATTTCTGATGGCGTTTGGAGATGGCTGCTCGATTGGTTATCTGGATTTCTATTTATGGCCCAATTACAGGTTCCTTTGTTACTTGATGATATGGATGATGCCATCTTATGGCGAGATAGGGATGGAGTCTTGTAACCTTTCTCGGTATCTTATGCTTGGGATATGATTAAGTCTAGGGCTGATATGGTTAATTGGTATATTGTTGTCTGGTTTCCTCAATGTATTCTGCGTCATTCTATACATTTGTGGTTGGTTGTTCAGCAGAAGTTGAAGACGCAAGATAGGCTACGGCAATGGGATGTCGGTCCGAGTATCGACTTAAACCTGCTTAGATGCCCCTTGAGTGATTTGGTTCCTGATTCTCATGATCACTTGTTCTTTGAGTGTTCTTTTTCTACGTATGTGTGGTCTAAGGTTCGCGTTCTTTGCAAAATGGACGTTATATCTCCTCGGCTTATTAATGTTATTGCTTTCATTATTCTAATATCCAAGGGTAAAACGATCGTTAGTATTCTCTCTAGGATCGTGGTTGCTGCTACCTCATATTACATTTGGCTGGAAAGGAATGGAAGATTGTTCAAGAAGAAGACTTCGTCTCCGGATCATATTGTTCAAGTTATTTTATCTATGGTGCGGTTAAAGTTGGTCACATTCAAGTTCAAGAAGATGTCTACCCGGTCTTGTTTGCTGCTTGACCAATAAAAGATTCCAATATATTGTATTGTTCATGATGGGAGTACCAGGTGAGGGTTGTACTCTTTTTTCCTTATCCAAGGTTTTTCCCACTAGGTTTTCTTCGGAAAGGTTTTTTAAGGAGGCAGACTCACTTAGAATGCTTGCTCATATCGTTGCTGCTGGTTTGCGGGATGTTTGCTTGATTTTATGTTCTCATCTTTGTTCATGTCTAGCTTAGTTTGTGTATGTTACTAGGCTTTATTTTTTATTTATGACATGTCATAAACACTAGTTTATCAAGCTGTCTATAGCTTGAGGTTAATGTGGTACTTCAGCCACATTCCATATGTACTTAACTATTTTTAGTTAATATATTTACCGGGGTAACCCTTTACCTAAAAAAAGAGCTTGCTTTCCAATTTTACAAGCGTCACAAAAATGTCGGTCGAATTTAAGCTTAGGCAGATTTCTAACTAACTCCTTAGATACTAAAGATTGAATTAATTGCATATTTGCGTAACCTAATCTCCTATGCTATAGAGTGGAATTTTCATCTAAGGTTGCAAGACATAATTTATCTTCCGGGTTATTGTCCTCTTTTTCTAATCCTCTACCTATAACGTTTTTGTCTTTAATTATTTTGCTATTATGTTCGGTAAATATTATTTTGCACTTATTATCACATATTTAACCAACACTTAGCAAGTTAAATTTTAGTTTTTCTATGTGCTCAACATTTTCAATAACGAGGGAGTCATGAGAAATCATTCCTTTGACTATGATGTTACCACGTAAATTACTTCTGAAAATAATGTTACATCCGTTGTATGCTTTGTATGTAGAAAATAGCTTTCGGTTACCCGTCATGTGTTCAAAGCATCCACTATCTTTAATCCACTCGTTGGGCTCCAAGTTTATTCCCAAGCATATCTATTTCAATAACATAATAATTCAAACATTTGGTCCCTAATATCTCATGGGTCTAACATTGTTAGTGCCGAACATACTTTGCATATGTTGCA
The DNA here is from genome assembly GCA_026074375.1 of Tanacetum coccineum. Lineage (NCBI taxonomy): Eukaryota > Viridiplantae > Streptophyta > Magnoliopsida > Asterales > Asteraceae > Tanacetum > Tanacetum coccineum. Next base: position 32,542 of record BQNB010047839.1, on the reverse strand, counting down.
TTTGATTCGAATACATATAGAGTGGGCGAATTCCCCATGGTATATAGTTTGGTTGTTGTGAATAATTCCACATTGAATGATTAGTGTTAGAGTAGTTTTGTCTATCTTGATTTCTCCTAGGTTGTGGTGTTTTAGACCGAGGGTGAGAATTATTAATCTTTTTTGGAGGAGGAGTTTTTGATCTTATTTCGAGTTTGGTAAATCCAACTCCTGGTTTTAACGAAGGTTTATAAAAGCTCTTGACTTCATCGTCGCTTGCAACGGGAACTTTAATGTTGTTAACAAGTATATATTTAGGTTTCGGACTTGAATTTAATTCTACTGATTTTTCTTTAATCGACTTAGATTCAAGTTCTTGTGATTTTACAAAATTTATTTATTTAGTCTCACTCGTTGATGCTTCGGCCGAATTAAATCCTAGACCCGATTTGTCTCCGGATGGTTTTTGAAAGCCTAACATTTTCTTAAGTGAATGAGTACTTTTATTAAATTGATTAAGTTTAGATATTTCTTCCTTAAGTTTTTCGTTTTTATTTTTAAGATTTTCACATGTTTTACATTCAGGATTAATTACTTTGTTTTTCTCTAATAGAGATACTTTTTTTTAATTCGAGTACTTTATTTTTTAGTTGATTTTTAATTAGTTTTAGTGATTTATCTTTAGCCATGATTTTTAGACCTAATTTGCATAATCGATTATATTCACTATCTAAGTCTTTTTCATCTAATGACGAATTTCAACAGATTTAAGCTCGTTTGTCAAATCTAAATCTAATGAAGATAATCATCACAAAAAAATATGGAGATTCGGAAAGTACCTTCATTTAATGCTACAAGAAGGTAACGCCACAAACAAGTTTCTCTTTATCATTCGTCGCTAACCATGCCATGTTCCATCCAAACGAAAATCTCCCTTTGATTAAATTGTTTCTTGCAGGTTTGGATGAGATGATTGGATCTTCTACATCAAAAGCATTTTCTTTTCGCTTTAACCATTTTTGTTATCCTTTACTACTTGGAATGACACTTATTTCATCGCTTGCTGTCTAACAAATCTTCCTCCTACGTCTTTTATTTTGAAAAAATTTCTTGAAGTCTCTTATCACCGGCCATGGCTATTCTTCGTCTCTCCCTAATCGGAAGTCAATCCGTTCTTTCATCACTAGAATCCCTTTTTTAGCTTCAACAGCAAGAGAATCTACTTTGGTTCTCTTTTGCTTTGACTATTCAGAATCTTTCTTTATTACAGTACTTGGAAACTTTATAAATTGGCCACAAATAATGTTCGTTAAGCGATAGTGATGTCAAATTCTTTGACTCATCAAGATAGCGTAACCTTTGCGCGCCATTTTTAGGATGAAGTGCCCTAAAGAAATTTTTTCCCTAAACATAGTTTTCTTGCTTAGAAAAACCACATCAAGACAGTGCTTTTTTAGACTAGTAATAATAGTGTTAAATCTAGCAAAAATCCATTATCTATAGATTCCTCTTCTGGAATCGTAAATTGTTCATATTGTTGAACAAGAAGACCTATTTTATTATCTTTGACTTGACTATTACTTTGGTGAGTGATTAAAAGAGTATCTCAAATTTCTTTTGCGGTTTTGCACATAAAAATTCTTTCATATTCTTTACGTGGCAAAGCATTATAAATTAACCATTCTCTTAGAGCTTCAATAGTTTAAAAACAAGTTTATATTTTAAAAGATCGTCACTTAGGGGGGGGGGGGGGGGGGGGGGGGGGGTTTGTCAAATGTTACAATTTCATCCTTTTTAGTTTCGTGATTATTTTGAATAGGAGAAAAATCACCATAGGTAATAACATGCCAAAGATCTAGATCTTTTGATTTCACATAAGTTTCGAATATATTTTTCCAATAAATAAATCCATCACTTTCAAATAGTGGTGGTCTTTGCATAGATTGCCCTTCTAAATTTTTTTCAATTCCATAGACCGATTCAAGTTTTAACATACAATTTACTTTAAAAATCTTGTTTGACCTGGCTTCTGATACCAATTGTGGAAAAACTACTGAAGGAGGGGACAGGGGGGGGTTGAATAGTTTACCGCTTTTTAATTTAATGTATCTTTTGTTTATAAAAACTTAGATTTAAATTTATGTGATCTCAATGTACACCCAATACGAACAATATAGCTAAGAAAATAAATGACAACAAGAAACAATATAAATATACAAGTAAAGAGATAAGAGTTAGAAAGATCAAACCACAACACAAGGATTTATAGTGGTTTGGTAACGAAACTCCTCTTCGCCCTACTCCACTCCTCGACTACCCAACTCGAGAGTTCTCTTCACTATGTCAACAAACTCCCTTTATGCGGAAAAAACCGTACACAAGTAGCTTACAACAATTTCCAACACAAAGTCAAATGTCGAGTCCTAATCTTAGCTAGAACCAATCTACCACACACTTGTATTTTGAGGCCTAAAATACTAACCATACTAACACAATATCACTTCACCTAAACACTAACACGATCACCATGATCTAACTATTACACACAATCACACAAGACATATAAATGAATTATAAGATACAACACAATCGTAACTACGTTACTTGAGCACCAATTAAGCTATAATACTTCTTGACTTGATGATAAGAAGTATTCTTCTTTTGCATTTGAGGGTCTAAGTTTGAATCACTTGGAAACAAATACTTAGAATTAAATGATCAAAGGATGTAAGGAAATATGTTGGCTGACTTTAACAAACAGACAGTCACAAGTGAGTATCTCACTCAAAGGCAAGCAAAACAACTCATGGAAAATATTTTTTTTTTTTTTTGATTGCTTTTAAACTTAAAATAAAAATATATAACTAAATAAAAACATGATAGAAAGACCACATATTTATAGGCAATCTGAGAGTGTTTTTAGCTGGCAGACCCCCTTAGCTATATGGTCGGCTCCCTTATCACTAAGAGGGCCGCCCTTACCTATAAGGGGACCGCCCATAGCTGACCTCTCATTTTTTTCTCTAGGGAATGTGTTACCAATGATCAAATTACATTCCGTTTTTCTAGACATAAAAATTTAAATTCAAAATATTTATTTTGAATAAACATTTATTATAAATGCAAAAGTGTTTTGTATAAGTTTTAAAAATGTTTGTTACATTTTATAAAAATGTAAGGTTTAAGAAAAATAACCATTTCTTTGATCATAAATAAATTAAGCATTTATTTATGGGAATTGATTTGCACACTCATGGTTTTGATTGGGACACTCCATTTTGTGCATAATATAGTTGTGCAATGTTTATAGTGTGCTCTATATACTTGTCCAGTGATTGTCCCAATCAAAAAAGAAGTGTGCAAATCACCTCCCTTTATTTATATAACATTTAAGTGATTAATATTATTCAAAATTGAAAATTTACTGACATATATTTTAACTTTGCTTACGTTTAATTTACCTAAACTTTTTTTACATTTTGTGATTATCAAAACGTAGAGAGGTCAAAAAATATTAATAACATTTTTAGGCATTATTTCTATCAACACAAAAGTACAAAAGTATTAAAAATAATGACGACTTACAAAGAGGGTTTCAAAATAAGATTAAAGCTTAACCACAACCCAAACGTTATTTTAATGTACCCAAACACTAACAAAATCAACCTGGATGAACTCAAATCTTCCTGTTATTGATAAAAAAATGTATTATTTGTGTGGTTTGTGTTTCAGACGTAGCAAAGAAAAGAGGGAGGAGATAAAAGATTTTAGTCGTTATTTGTTTTGTGAATGCGTGTTGTTTGAAATGAATATAAAGACAAGATATGGCGATGCATGAATGAACCAAGGGTCCTAAAAAAATGCCTTGTGGTCTTCTTGTGGGGTTCGAACCGGCCAAGCATCCTAGGGGCAATCCTAGGTGCGTTTTGTCTCTTGTCGGGTTATCTATTAATTATTTTTGAGTTTTAAAACATGACCCGAAGTTTTCTTATATTTTTAATGAATGTAAAAATATATTTACATAAATTTAGAATATTTACACCATATGTTTTATAAATAAACTACTTTAGATTTAACATGGACCATTAATGGACGTGCCAGAACGCGTTGTTTGACATTTTAAGCTGTTTGCGGGACAAACCTCCCGTAAATGATTCAAACATAGATATAAGCATTCAAATGAAATAATTCTAAGAATAAAAGAACCATATGATGTTTAACATAAAACTTGACTACTGTCAACACGGTCACTGATCCTGATAAAAACAGCAAAAGTCAAAATGTCAAAGTACTTAAATAGAACATTGAGAGACTGAAAAATTCGCAAGGGTTACAGTGTATGCTTTTAAAGCCACTGGCCACTGATGATATTGAAGTGAACAGGTTAGATGAGCTGGGATTTTTTGGCCCTTATTATCGAGGTTTGCCTTTCTCTCTAGCAAACACTTATTATTCTTTTTCCGATAGGGTTTTAAGATTAGACTTTGGGAGATTTTCAACCTATCTAACCTAAAAATATTTGATTTTACTCAGTTGAGGTTAAAAACGTAACGCATGTCATCTATGCACAGATACATGGGTTAAAAGGGCCTCTCTTGTGTCGTGTTCCTTTTAAATAGACGATGTTTTAATGGTCAGACACTTGACGACATTCCTTTTGTCCTGACTTGTCCTATAGCTTTCAGTCGTCACTCACTAAAGCTTAGTATGTGCTCTACAAGATTTTAATCAATTGGAAAACTTGAAATTGAGGTATGTGGTTTAATGCCTCAACATTTCATAGTTATGTGTTTAATCCTCAACATTTCATAGATGGTGTTTTATGTTAGCCTCTGATAGCATTATATTGATTACTCTTGGTTTTTCTTAACTCAACTTTGTAGACGTGGAGCCCTCATCGACCATTTCAGATGGTATTTATGATGATATCACAAACTCTCCAATCAGTATGAGAAGGTTGGAAGCTTATGTGAACAAATATGATGATCATCCTCTGGTAAGTGTGAAGGTGTTAAATAATACAATCGTACTTGAGGCAAGGCTTTCTAAAGAATTTTGGTTTGCAAAGAAGTTTGAAATGCTGGCTCATGATTTTTAAGTCATCTTTCCGCATCAATGTATTTTTTTCCTTGACGAATTTAAGATTTGAAATTGCCCCTTGCACATCTATACTTCAAGGAGAAGTTATCAGTTTCATTATCATATGCTCTGGGGGCCTCTGTGTTGCTATGCTTGGACTTGTAGAACCAAGATGCACCCTATACTTAGGTTTGTACCTTAATATTTAAAATTTTAGTTTGTTTAAACTGAACTCTAAAAATTATTTCGTTGAAAGTAAACATTTTAGTTTCCACCTATTTACTCTCAAACGGGCAAGTCTTTCATTGTGTAGTTTGCAAACATGAGCTGAATCAAATATTCTTTTTATTTTCTAATTATACAAGAATATTTGTAGATTGGATAATAATTATTTTGTTCAAGGTTAACCGTGACACTCTACACACTATGTTCATATTAAGAATCAAACGAAAAAAAGGAATGAAGATTCTATGTTTACACAAAAACGACAACCATTAGAACTAAACGACAAACATTGTCTTAGAAAAATTATGAACCAAACCCACCCGTTAGGCGGGTTATGTTACTAGTGTGTGTATATATATATATATATATATATATATAATATTTCTATAAGTATATTATATATTATTTATATATATATATATATATATATATATATATATATATATATATACATACACACACACACACACATATATACATAGTCATGGATCAACAATATGATATCATTTAGGCGCAACTTAGAACCGACTACCACATGCAAACACTCTGTCCCGTAATCATTCAACCATAGAGTATTCAAACATATACAGAAAACCAAAATTAACCAATACTGATAACGTTTACCAACAACCGGTCACCTTATGCTAGCCAACATGGAAGCATATCGTATGCTAATCATTTTTTTTGGGTAAAGGGTTTTCCCGGTAAATTATATTACACCAAAAAAGCGTTGAAGTACAAAAGGATAAGGGCGAAGTCCCTTATCTCAGTCTAAAAAATAGACAGTCATAAGCACCTAAGTGCTACTAACCAAATCCCTACATAAGAATGACACACCATTCTTTTGACTACCAATGAAAAAACAACTACCAAACTACTACATCAGCTCCTGAGATAGACTTAACACAGTCTAATCATAGAAAATATGTGTTACCACTAAACATTGAAGTACAAGACGTAGTAATTAGCAAATCCATGCTATTAGTTGTAGCCACAACTAGTATCAACATGAAGCAAACCAAGAGCCTTCCAAATCAGACCAGCATCAATACTCCGTACAAATGCAGTATTTTCCACACAGCTAATGCATCAATGAGCCCACAAAGTTTTCCATTAGTAACCCAGAATTATTAAGCAATTCATACAATGGCTAAACCAGCCCCATCATTTGCATAGCTCTACCAGGCATCTTGAACAATGCGAGTAATGATGATCTACGAATGATCTTACATGAACACAACAACAAATTACCACACAGCAACAACCAAATATGATCCAACCATCATGTGGACAACCCGCACTCCATTAACAAACCACAACCAACAAGAAGGGTAATAAGCAACCCTAAATAATTAGGGTTTTAAAAACACATTACTAAGATCCTTGACAACAGCATCACTTACAACGAATCTTGATGATAATTGGTAGATAACAATGATCACCGACATCTCAAAAGATTAATATCCACGATCAAAACCATAAAGAGAAACATATTAAATAGGGTAGACGAATCAAAACCCCAACAACGAACATTAGCCAAACCTTAATAAATAAAGTTTAGCACGATCGAAACCCTAATACCAGATACGATACAAGATCGACGACCACAAACCCTAAAAACAAGAAAAACAAAATCCTAACAGTTTAGAATCCAAATCAGAACATAAACATAAACAATAAGGATTAAAACCAAAAAGGATCGCTTAGAATAGATGTAGCGAGGGTTTTGATAATCGAAACCCTAATACAAGATAAGGGTTTCAGATATACAAGATCGGCTGAAAACCCACCAAAACAAGAAGACAACACGATTCAGATGCATAATACCCTAAAACAGATCATAAAAGAACGGTCTAAGGATTATAGAAAAAAATAATCGACTTTAGGAATGGTCGGATAGTGTTTTGGTGGCGGCTAAAAATCTCCATTTTCTCTACCCCAGGGGAGAGAAAACTTGTAACATTTATTAGTGACTAAAGCCCGCCCGATGGGCGGGCTCACCTTATGATTATCGTTTACAAAGAATTATGTAAAGATAAATGAATTATAAAAATAACACGTACTAACATAGTCATGGATCAACAATATGATATCATTTAGGTGCAACTTAGAACCAACTACCACATGCAAACACTCTGTCCTACAATCATTCAACCAGAGTATTCAAACATATACAAAAAACTAAAATTAACCAATACTGACACGTTTACCAACAACCTATCACCTTATGCAAGCCAACATGGAAGCATACCGTATCCTAATCATATATGAGCGTGACTTGCATAAAAAAGGCATGAATTATTATATCAGGTTAATTACACAAAATGTAACTTATTCTTACTTTCCAGCAATTGGACAAAACACATTATCATTTTTCACCGTTGTATTCAAGTAGTAATGTGGCACATCTGTCATGTGCCCCTTCAACCTTTTTACTACTTTAACACTTTAACAAAATAAGTATCGATATAGTTAATATGTAACTAAAAAGTAGTTTACATGTTGCCTACTTATTCAGAATCCACATATTTATGCCTTATGTTTTTCACATATTCATAGAAACAAAAATGTAGGAATATTAGAAACAAAAATGCAATCATAAGTACATATCAAAAGAAAATATTTATCAGTATTACCCAATAAGTAATCTGAAATATGTTGTTGTAAGCTTGCTGCCAACTATGGATGTCTTACACGTCATCATTAACAGTCACTGTCAATTATGTTGTGGTGAGCTTGCTGAAATTGCATGACATAGTCATACCAAACACCCCCTATAAGTAGTTATGCTAATAAGAAATCCCAAACACCCCCTAAAAATAGTCTCGGTAAACATTCCAGAATAGCACTATGCACCCAAATTAAAACACATAATAAGTCATTCAGTTTACACCTCCTGCAGAGTGTGTAGATCGCCTTTCGAAGAAGATTATCTGATAATTACAAGTGAAGAACACAAATAATCATAAAACAATGTTCTACACCATCTAGAGGATAATTCATTAACGGCTACAAATTTACACAATGTATAACTGATATAAAAGGAAGACGCCATATGTTCAAGTTAAGATAAATCTGGAGTAATGTTACTATAGATTAGTCGCCTACGGTTTTACAGTGTTTACTGTTCAGGTTAATAGTGTTATTAATACAGATATAACAACCATTCATCAATCAGAGTTCAAAATGAATTATATGATTTATTCTTCAATAAAAAAGGAATTAAACTTCAATGTTAACGAATTGTAAATTTCTTTTATTTTTCTTCATTACTATAATATCAAAAACTTGTCAAACTAAATATAAATGTGCAAAATATTTCAGAATACAAAGAACTTTAAAGCCACTAAAGACATGACTAGTACTTTATAGAAGATTCACTTACATATCCGTTTGTGCTTCAAGTGCGCTTTCAGCTGTTCAATTGTTCAAAGCTTATTTTCCTCCATCTTCATCATGCCTCCAAAGCATACATTTCTTTTGCTTGCTTGTCAGATAGTTCTAGGCTATAGCTGCTGGTGTAACCAAATCTAAAGGCGGAATTGCCTAATAAAACCTTTTAATAGTATTGGTATAATTGCAACATATAGGAAAATGCCACAGGTCCTAGATTACAGGATGTTTGGAGTTGTCTGCTTCTATGTGAATCAACCACCTGAAGTTTAAAATTGCATATTGGAAGAATGTAGTTTTGACTGAAAGCTTTTACCTTTTAAATAGTGAAATTAGAGAGGCATCTTTGTTTGATCGTAGAATGGGGTCTTTCGGTACGAAAGTACAATTTCTAAGAAAGACAAATTCTAATGGCCCATTGACTTTTTTACCACAACACTTATAGATTCTTGTCTGGTCAATTTATAGAATTTGACGTGAAATCACCCTAACGAAAGTTAAACTCCACTTGATTATATCCCACGTTCCATCCTTAGAATCACATTTCATGAACTTTCTGCTAAACTTATAAAATAAAAGAATAAGACAATTTTAAAAATCTTATAGTGACGTAAATCTCAATCCAAAAATGGGCAAACACGTCAGTTTAGGTAATATTAATAGTTTAAATTAGATGAAAATCACCCACAGTGTATTAAAAAAGGATGGAAACTCCTTAATTGAGTTAGACCTCGTTTTTAGACTATCTTTGTCATGTATGGTTTTAAATCATAATATACTAATAATTCGTAAGAGTCAACAGTCGAGATTCATGACATTTTGACCAGCACTAAAAATAACCCGTTTGACCTGTTATCCTATATAATAAAGATAAAGTAAGAAGTTCGATACCGACATTTTTAAGGATAGAATTAAGAACCTGGTACACTAAATTATCTTCTGACCAAGTTCAGTTGGCTCTTCAGGTCACAACCTACAAAGAAGAATTTTCGAATTATATTTATTTAGTATCATGGAAATATTTTACCCTATGTTTGATGTGGCAGAATTGGGTTAGCATGAAGAAACGAAATGAAAATGGTTCATAGTAAGACTAAACGCTAACCTCGGTTCAAAGACTTGCACACAATGATCTCCAATATGTGCTTTTTTGGAATCTGAATTGCACATGCCTGTGAATTTTCAATTACTATACTTTTGTGCAATGCAGCTCTATTGCATCTGCTACACCCAGGTTTCTCTTCAAACCGCTAAACAACACAAACGGTGCTGTAAGGGGGCGTTTGGATACTGCTGCAAGGGGAGTGTGTTGCTGTCATTATCAGGAAGCTCATCAATCGTTACGTTATTACGTCTTACTATTTTTTTTCACAAAACTATCTTCACACCGCACTGCATTTGGCATCTCTTCCTCGATTATCGGAGGCTAATCTGCACCCTAAATTACAATTTACAAACAAAATCATTTCACTATAAAATGACACACTTTTTCATTACACTCAAATCAAACTATTTAACAATATGAAAAGTATTATATTGGTATTTATATATCATTTATATAGATGAATCATTATGATTTAAAGAAGTTCCAGATAGATTATAATAATATCAGTTGGTGACCAATCCAAAGCCGATACCCAATTATAATCGTAAAGCAGGACGCCGTTCATGCTTTGCTTAGGCGCACACACAAGAGTTAAAACATAATTTTTACAACATCTCTGGACATTGAAACATACCAAATGACAGCAACAAATATAAAGAAGTGATTTACCTGCACATCGGTTCTTTTTCCTGCTTAGTTTGGGCATCCATATCGCTCGCTTCGCTATGCCCTTTCATTTCTTATCTTCTTTTTTGGCACAACTTTAGCAGATCTGCACCTCGAGTGACTCGCCAACACACCTGCATTATAATCAAATATAAATAAAAATTGTAGAATCATTAAGCAATTCATATAAGGAGCATGCATTTTTTTGGCACTCTTGAACTAAAATGTATACATTGATTTAAAATAATTTTAAGAGAAGAAAGGGTTAAACTTACATGTATACATTGATTTAAAACAACTATAAGAGAAATATGGGTTAAACGTACTTATCAAACAAATTTTGAAACCAAAAAACAAAAATCACATCAGGTGAAAAAACTAAGTTATGGACTTTCCCAAAATCAAATAAGCAGATAAACCAGGAAAATAAATTAATCCAAATACCCCATAACAAAACAACAAAACCTAAATACGGTTTTCTAAGATAATACTTACTTCTTTCGGATTAGCCATGATACCCAATATTTCAGCATCAACGGCGTCCTACTTTACGATTCTTCATCATATGTCAAATTAAATGCAACAACGCAAAGAAGCAATTAAAATAATAAGCTGATGAGGTGAAAGGGATACTTTATCAGGGTTTTAATAAAAAAGTACATAATCTTCAGCTTGAGTTCTTGCCTCCAGTACATCTTCCAGTTCACAATCACAAGCATCAATGTTTGCCAGAAAACCCAAAGAATAAACTTGCCTTACAAAATTGAAAACTAAGATCTTAGAAAAAAACTAAAATCTACCATATAACTACGAATATTAAGTAAGATTAGGGTTGATAGGGTTTATAGGTAACTACGAATAGTAAATTTTACAAAAAATTCCAATCGACCTATATAATTTAAAATTCAAAACAACAACAAAAACAAATAAAAAAATTATACCGCAAGAAGAATGTGATACGGTAGTTTTGCAGCTAAAGATTCAATTCTAATCCCATTCGATCCAACTAAAACATGCAACTCTTGTATCAATGCCTGCGAATCATCACCACCCAAACAAATATGATTATAACTCATACGCGCCCACACAGTCACATTAAAACTTCCCCCATGCCTCTCCAACTCCACAACGTGCAAAGTTGGTGACCTAATATATGCTAACATGAAGCATGTTAACTAAGGATTAATGGGATAATATGATTTACTGTGTCATTACCTAACGACTTCTAGAGAGCTTGATGGCTGAAGGGATGTTTGGATATGCAAATAAGGGGGTGTTTAGATAGCTAATTATAGGTTTTAATATATTTAATAATAGCCAGAAAATCACTTAAATAAGCAATGCTAAACAGCCTCTTCCTTTGAATAATCAATCCCAAATCACTTGTGCATACATATGAACTAAAGCATTTTATAATTTGAAAAAAAATTAGCCATTACTTGCATCATTTGTTTCTGTTGATTAGCCTCTGAATGCCGGAATTACTCTTCCTCGTGTTTCACCTTATACTGTAGTTGTAGTTGAACCCTACTCAACAAAAAGGAGAAAAACCGTTGTCAACAAACCATATCATTTACTTTTTTCATATGAGTTTATCATAAACTCCTTATGGAATCATCAAGTAACTACATTTACTTTCACGAACAATATCTTTCATACATTACATCAAACACGTGGAAGACATCTCTAAAATAAGCTATCAATATGATCTTGTTTGGTATTGTCGAAAGCAAACGTGTTTTCAAAATTGCATAAGATTGGACTATAATTAGGGAACTCATATATCAGTTTCAAAAAAATATAAGATTTAACTATTACATAAATCTTTTAAAAGCTACGCATTTTTTGGTACAAAATTTTATTAATAAGATTGTTTTTGAATTTTCTTGAAATTATACATTTGAAAAAATAAAAATTACAGTTAATTGAATCTGTTTTAAAAGGTAGAATCAAATTGCAATTTATATCATAATCATCATAAAAACATGAAATTGTAAATGCATAAAAGGGTTCAATGACTTACCAGTTAGTATTGTACATCACTGATGGTGATGAAGATCCCTCAGTTCGAGTTGATCATTGATCACCTAAATTTCATATAAACACCTAATCTTGATAAACCATAAGAAGAATGATAACTCTGTTTAGGATGTGGCACGTGAGGTGCACATGCATTAACATACACATAAGGTGCACGTGATCAACTCCCATTCAATAACAGATTTTCCCGCCAATTACTAGTTTAAATATGTTGATCCCACTTGAATGGATCTTGAATTCCTTAGCCTGTGTAAGGTTTAGTTATGCTAGATAAATCTAACACAATTTAATTTAAGAAACTTTGTTTGATAATACTAAAGATTATGCAGAATTTAATCTTTAATATAAGAAGAATTCTTTAATGAAACAGTAACACAAAAGAATATAATTTAACAATAAAAGCTCCAATATTATTAATACGAATACTCTAACTAGTATTAGGGTTACAAAACCTTGAAGCTATGACGATATCAAAACAAAAGATTTATAGATATCTAACTCTATGCCTTAGGACCTCCTTTTATACACCAAGGAGTCCTAGTCGATTTATAATATATTCTAAAGACTTAGAATATTCTCTATGATCTATTCTATAAGTAACTCATACTTATCACGTAAGTAATCTTGATCTCCAATCAATCTTTATCCTTTCTTTTGTCTTTATCCATCTCTTTTGACAGTAGAAACTCTTTCAGCAGTCTTAATCTTTGAGCAGTTGTAACTTTGTGCCAGCAGCATTAACTACTTAGAATATTTTCTTCAATCTTCACCAGCAGTACTAACTTTACTCTAACAGTACTAACATATACTAGCAGTAGTAACTAGCAGTACTAATATACACTAGCAGTACTAAGTTACACTAGCAGTAGTAACTAAGTTACACTAGCAGTACTAGCTACTTAGCATATTTTCATTAAAGTTAATGAACAACACTAACTTTGCTTAGCAGTAGTAACACAAACCTTAGCAACAGTAACTCTAAGATCATCAAAAAGTCTTTTAATCCCAACAATTCTCCCCTAAACTTGATATTATTCTTCAAAATCATCAAGTTTCATTCAAAGTTTCATAATCACCAGGAGGATGCTTCCAAACACTTCATTGATTCTTGAGCTATTTTGTGAGAAGTTTAAGAAGCTAATATACCATTTCACTGAAACGATCACATGGAAGCTTCTTGTTTAACATATCAGTAATTATAGCAGGTGTAAGGGGATATCTCTTCTCTACTAACATATGAATGTGCACATTTTGCTTCCTTAATGAATGAACTCCACATGAGTTATGTATTTTCCAATCCAATACTCTGTAATCCTGTTGATTCCTTCATACTTGATCTTTAACATATGGATCAAACATTGTCTTTAGATTACCCCATAGCACTCTCTCATAGCCCTCCTCTGGCCTTGTTGATCCATGCTTAGCTTTTACTAATTTCTACAGGGTTTCTAAATCTTCCCTGTCAAAGCTTTTGAGCATATGACTGAAGACTAAGTACATCTTTGAACTTCCATTAGCCCTGATTATCTGGTAATAGGTTTTCTTTCCTTCTTTATGGATCTTGTAGTCAACAATGTTTGAAAGCTTAGTTTCCAAAGGAATAGCATCAATTGCTACTTCCTCTTTATCAGGAACAACTTCTATTAGTCTTTGAAGCTCTACTGTTTCATTATCATCTTCCAATTTTTGCTTTTTAGAGCTTTCTTGTTGCAGCTCTTCTCCTGTTCTCTTAGAGCTTCCTTCTACTCTTGTCTCACTGCCTTCTGCTCTTACTTCACTGCCTTCTACCAATTCGGTATCCATATCTACAAATGTGTTTACCCTTTTCATAGCTTTGTCAAATAACTTCTTAATATCATCAAAGCTTTTGTTCTTCAACTGATTATGCTTGTATCCAGCCATGTTTTTCAGATAAGTAGACATTGTATTTCTCTTTTAAGCTTTAGTTGGTGGTTTGTTCCTCATTTCTTGAGCTCTCATTGCTGCAAAGTGCTTCTTTCTTGCTTCTAAGAGTTGTACGAATAACTTGGACTTCTCTTCAATACTCAACTCCTCTTGTTATTCTTCTTGCATTTGTTGAGCCATTTGATAATCAGCATCTATCATTGCTTGTATATTATCCCATGAAACAATGTTGGTTTCTTCTTCTCTTTGAGATTTTTCTCTGGCAAACCTTTCTTCTTCTTCTTCAGCTTGTAACTTGAAAGCAAGTTCTTCATCAAGACTGATTTGATCTTTCTTCTTCATTTTCACAGGTTCTTCTACCATAATCCCTTTGCCTTTGTCTTTTGATGGTTGTTGAGAAGAAACTGTTGGTGTAGTTGCTTGCTCCTCTTCATGAATAACAAGCCCTTTAGCCTTGGGTCTTGTACAGCTGTAATTGTTGTAGTAGCAGTTGTTGTTGTAAGTGTTGGTGTTGTTGTTATTGATTCACTTGGCTCTTCTACAATATTAGCTTTTTACTAAACTTTTACACTTTTCAAAGCTGCAAGTGCTTGAGCCAAAGTGACTTCATCAACACTTAAATTCATATCTTTAACAGAAACTTTTGATTCTGCTAACACCTCATCACCATCAAGAACACCTATATCAAACATTTCTTTATCACTATACCTCCCCTGAGTTTGTTGAACCAATGTAATCTCTGCATCTTTATCAATATCATTAATTTTCCTCTCCTGTTTAGATGCATCCTTCTGATCACCCAAACTAGCTTCATCTGTAAGAACCCGAATTTAAGGTCACTACTATTTAATAATCTCATAATTAATTTATAAATTTTAAACAAATTACTTTTACTCCTGTTCTTCTCTAATTACAAAACTCTTAGTTTTCAAACTTGTAGTCTGCCTGAGCCTTGAGCAGATCCTTTTGTATTCTCCAGGTCAAGGACTCTTTGTTGCAATTTGGTACAAAATTCTATCAATTCATTGAGTTTCAGTCTATCCTCATCACTTCGAGGTGTGTTAACTCCTACGAGCAGTAAATCATTAGATGTTTTAAATACATTCTCAAACCCATTTTGAGCAATAGTATCCCCTTTGGTTTCTTAGCGCCTGGGACCACTACCTGAACTAGTTCCTAGGGAACTTGGTTCATTAGGTGTTGCCTTAGATTGGATCTTATCTATGTTACCACTGTCCCGCTTTGCATCTAAGCCAGTAGCAGTAGTGGCAACCCTCACCAAACTATCATCCAACTCCTCAATGACAGCTCACTAACTACAACATTAGTTTAATCGGTGCGACCAATAGGGCTGAGGTTACCTCGAGTTGTCCTTGATCTTTGGCCTTCTTGATCTTTGTTTCTTTTGGGGTTGAGATGTTGATGGTTGAATAATGGTGGGTGTGTGATGGAGATCAGTGAGCATTGCTGAACCTTCACCCTGTTCTTCTTAAGCTTGTACCATCATTGTAGGAAATAAGGGTGTGTCCCTTCCAGAAAAGCCTTTCCCTACCCTCCTAATGTTTCCAAAAATCTTCTTAGTGTGAGAGGGTGTAACATAAATTCTCTTGTGAATTTGCATCCCTTCAATATGTTATTTTTACCAAGAATACTATGCACGAAACCTTGGATCTCAATCAAGAATTTTTACCAGCATTATCCAAGTTCTTCACCATACTTTCAAATATGTACTTTGAAAAGTTGAACTTTTGGTTTGTAGCTAGGCAGATAATTGCAGAAGCCATAGTGCTACTAAATTTATTCCATGCAGTAGTCTTAGCACTTAGGCATTACAAAATGGTATGAATAAGGAATTTCCATTGAGGAGAAAAGAATGCCTTATAGAATGTAAGCTTCTGTGAAAGTTTTTCATACCCTATCCTTGTAAGTTCTTCAAAAATGGTAGCATTTGGCAAGCAATCTGTACCTTCTTCATCATTTAGCTAAAGGTCACGTCTAACAGATGCTTCAGTAATAATTATCTTCTTCCCATCCACTAGGGCTTGTAATTGTACTTCCCCATTAATAGTTTTTACCTTGGCAGTAGCCCAGAATTGTTCAATGCACGAAGTATAGATCATAGGATTAACCGTTAGTGCATATTTGATAGTGTGTGCATTAAGAAAATCCACTATCTGCTCAAACCCACTTTCAACGGGTTTAGCCAAAAACACGACTAAATTGTGAGTATCAACAAACTGTAGGGTCATCATTGTGTTGGGGTTTGATGATGAATGATGAAATTGAGTTAGGGTTTGTGATTTGAGTGTATATGATTGAATAAAATCGATTAAATGAGTGAATGAAACCCTTAATCAAAGTATTTATGAAACTACCCTCAATAGCATTAACGTTCACCAGCAGTTGTAAGTTATGCCTAGCAGCATTAACTTTCAACAGCAGTAGTAAGTTTATGCCTAGCAACATTTACTTTCCCCAGCAGCAGTAAGTTTATGCCTAGCAGCATTAATTTTCCCCAGCAGCAGTAAGTTTATGCCTAGCAGCATTAACTTTGAATCAACAGCATTAACTCCAATTCCATTCTAATCAGCTTTTTCCATCATCAAATTAACATTTTAGCTTACAAAAAATCTCTGTCTGTTTTTGATTTCTCTCAATTCTTTTTACTCACAATTCTCTCTTTCTGTTTTTAAACAACTCTCTTTCTGTTTTTCAACTCACAAATTCTCTTAATTCTTTTACTCACCAAATCACTCTTTCTGTTTTTACACATCTCTCTTTCTGTTTTTATTCTCACCAACTCTCTTAATTCTTTTACTTATAATTTTCACAATGTTAATTATACCAACAGTATTAAGTAAAACTAACAGCATTAACTTAGCAGTATGAAGTATAATTAGCAGCACTAATTATACTTAACAACAGAAACTTTTAATGAGATGAATAACAGTACTAATTCATACAAAATTCTATAAAAATATAAAGAGATAAAAGATTTGAAGGATTAAGCATTCCAGTACTAGCAATCAAATATTGAAACCTACTTACATCAAAAGCTTTTGTAAGCAAATCTGCAACATTCTTGTCAGTATGGATTTTGATCATTTGAATCAACTTCTTGTCATTGCAATCCCTAATAAAATGATGTCTGATCTCTATATGCTTTGTTTTTAAATGAAAAACAAGATTTTTAATTATGCAAATAGTACTGTTATTATCAATAAAGATTTTGGTATTCAAGAAATTGTACCCATAATCAAGTAATTGATTCTGAATCCAAAGCACTTGTCTACAGCAACTTGAAGCAGCTACATATTCAGCATCTGTTGTGGAATTAGCAACCACGGTCTGTTTCTTGCATTACCATGATATTAATATACTTCCAAGGAATTGACGACCTCTTGTTGTGGACTTCCTATCCAAACTTGTTCCAGCATAATCACTATCAGTGTATGTTACCAAATCAAAAGGAGAATCTTTTGGATACCAAAGACCCAATTTTGGTTGACCTTTTAAGTACCTAAAAATTGTTTTCACAGCATGAAGATGTGACACTTTTAGGTTGACTTGGTATCTTGCACAGGCACACACTGTAAACATAATATCAGGTCTTGAAGAAGTAAGATACATCAATGAACCAATCATTGATCTAAACAAATGAACATCCACTTCTTCACCATCTTCATCCTTGAGCAAAAGCTTTTGAGTTTCCATATGTGTGCTTGCTGTCTTGACATCAGTAAAACCAAATTTCTTCAAAATCTCAATCACATACTTGTCTTGACTGATAAAAATCTCATCCTTCTTCTGCTTTATTTACAATCCCAAGAAGAGTGTGAGTTCACCCATAGAACTCATTTGAAACTTCTTATGCATCATCTTCTCAAACTCAATGCATAATGACTTCTTTGTAGAGCCAAAAATGATATCATCTACATACACTTGAACTAACAGAATATCACTTTTGTCCCTTTTGATAAATAAAGTCTTGTCTATCTTTCCTCTCTGAAACCCATTGTCCAATAAATAAGTTGACAAGGTTTCATACCAAGCTCTAGGAGCTTGATGCAGTCCATAAAGTGCCTTTTCTACTTTGTATACTTTGTCAGGGAAGTCTGGATCTTTAAATCCTGGTGGTTGACAAACACATACTTCCTCTTCAATCTTACCATAAATAAAAGCACTCTTGACACCCATCTAGTACACCAAAAAGTCTTTAAATGAGGCATAGGCTAAAAATAGCCTAATTGCTTCAATTTTTTGCAACAGGGGCAAAGACTTCATCATAGTCAATCCCTTCTTCTTGTGTGTACCCTTGAGCAACCAACCTTGCTTTGTTCTTTATCACAATGCCTCTTTCATCCTTTTTATTCCTGAAAACCCATTTAGTCCCAATAGCCCTTTTTCCATTTGGTAAATCCACCAAGGTCCAAACTTCTTGTAACTTGAATTGTAGAAGCTCTTCCTGCATAGCCTCTATCCAGCTTGGATCCTTTAATGCATGAATTACCTTTTTGGGTTCTTCTTGTGATAAAAAGCAAGCAAACAAGCAATTTTGAAAGTCTTTATGGTTTGTTCTTTGCTGAACTAAACTAAATAAACCATGTTCGTCCAAATTCTTTGTTATTCTTCTTATTTAAGGTGCTGAATTCAAGTCTCCAATAATTTGTTTAACTCGATGATCTTTGTGTATTTTGGTAGTTGGAATAGGACTGACAGGCATAAATGCATACAAATTGTTCATGTCAGCCTCTGCACCAACATCTTCATCATTATCTGAATAGATATATCTTCAAGCAGGCATATTTGGATCATCTAGAAAGTTATTGTGCTTGTTTTTCACCAACATCATTAACTTCATTTGTGCGAGCAGCATTAACATTGTTAGTTGCTAGTTAAAACATTATCATCCTTCCTTGATTCAATACTTTTCACATCTTTTCTTGGATCTTCATCAACTTCTTCACATCATCACTTGATGGTTTGGATCCATCATCTTGAGAACTCTTTGAACTTTGAGAGAATGGTGGATCAACAGTCCACAATGGTAGCATAATAAAATCTTTGCTAGGTACTATCTTAATTCTAGCTTTACCTGCATTATCACATGCTTTTGTACCTGCATTACTGTTGATACAAAAGTTGGACGATCCTTGATTAGATCCGGCATTGTGCTAATACGGATTGTTAGGCTCCAGTTCCTGTATCCAATGAGGTTGATGTATGAGAAGTACGTTGAGGACTGGACACTAAGAAAACAAAGCACCGTTGGGCTTACCGTGGGATTGTCTCCCACGATTATCCTCTGGCGTGAGAGTAAGTAATCGGTTTAGGGTTTAGTAGAAAGTTAGGGTTATGAGAGCATACCTTAGATGAGAGCCTAGGTGCTCTTTATATACTCACCAAACCCTAATGGGCTTTGTCCCATTAATTAGGTTAATACCCGAGAGGCCCCACCGTCATTTAGTAACTAGTGGGCCTACCTCATGATTATGACTCGTCGTAATAACGGGTGTTTTTAGATACCTGCGCCGTGAGCGCTAGTTGGGCCTCAGGGGACCTAAATCTCGTCGTGATAGCCATTGTATGGGCTCTCCTATGGGCAGTACAATTCGCGGGTCGGGTTCATGACCCGAGGTTGGACTATACGTCATCATGTCCCCCCAGTCTAGTATGCGCTTGGTAAGACCGCGGATGCTAGACTACAAATAGTCGCGGTAAATATTCCTGGATGCGTATTGTGGAAGAAACAAGAAATTGTCTCGCCTAGAACAATGAATCTGGTCAACTTGAGTCGCAAAAATGCCTCTTCGTAATTCGTGAGAAGGTGGCTAGAACATAGCTTATACGTTACACCCCTACCACACGATTAGGACAAGTGGGGGGCACGTGTTACTCATCCGGCGTCGTGTCAGTAACAACTTGCCCTATATAAGGGTTCGCCTCCATTTCACTGTTATTGCCACAGTAAAAAAAAAGAAATCTCTTCCACCACCATTGATAAAGCTTCCATTAATCATCAAAAATCAGACACAGGTAATACGCGCGTGCGCATCCAAACCCTTGTTTCACAAATCATGGTGTTGCAACTTACTGATTTTACATCAGAAATAACAGATGAGGAACTTCGTGAGTTCACATCTGAGTATTACATCCCATCCGCACTGCACCCGGTAGTGCCGGCTGCGAGTGCGAGTATAGCGGATTTCCCAGTGGGGAAGGTTGGGGTATACACACGGTTCTTTGAATTTGCCAATCAACGTGTGCCCCTTTCGTTGTTTATGTGCAACGTCCTGAATCATTATCGTCTTCATATTTCCCAATTGCACTGCATAGGTGCGGCAAAGATATCCAATTTCGAGGTTAATTGCCGCCTCTTGGCCATTAATCCCACAGTTCATTTGTTCCGCGCCTTTTACCATACCTGTTGGTCAAACGGGTGGGTATCATTTTCCAAGCGCGCCGGGCGTTTGCAGTGCTACACCGAAAAATTGGATGCGCTGAGGCGTTGGAGGGAGATGTTCTTCTGGGTAGATGATATGTTGGTTCCTTCGGACTTCGCCTTCTATACGCAGGGGTTATTGCCGAGGGATGAGCGTCCACCCCCCGGGTCGTATAGTATTGAGGATGCGGAACTTATAAATGAGAACCGTATTCCTATCAACGCATACTCGGAGGCCTTTCTATGCCACATGGGCATTAGCCGTAATTATTTCCAAAGGCCCGAGGAAGTGCCAACGTTTATAGGCGAAGACGGTCGGGGTGGGTGCTTGTCCTTCCTTCTCCCTCATTTAGTAGTGTAAGCACTCTTCACTAATTAAGCTTATGTAACCATTAGTTTTGTGTTTTTTCTTTGTGTGACGCAGAGATGGATTTGTTCAGCGTGGTACATTTGAGTAAGCCCAAGCAGGTGACTGAGGGGGTGCGCCCTTTAAGAGATGGTGAGGAGCCGTTGTTGGAAAGGACAGCCGGGCGCACAATGGAACTCGTGCTGGAGCAACCGGAAATTGAGAGTACTGATGTGTTAGCACCCACACCTCTGCGCAGTGTGCCAAGTGTAACTGTGGAGCCTCCCATGCCAGACGCAACAAGCATTGGCTCTTCAGAGGATGCTGATGTCGCAGAAGTGGATTCTGGGTTGAAACGCAAGAGGGCTACCGGTGATGATGGCGCGGGCCCGTCAAAGAGGGTGCGCCATCTCAGTCTAGGTTTGAGTACATCGACTGAGGAGGAATCCTCGGGTGCGTCCCCCACGCTTGCTGCCAAAGAGGAGACCGAGACCCCTCCCCCCAAGTAAGTAATTTTGATTTTCCCTTTCCGTCCAGTAATAGTATGGATGATACGTAATCACAATAACGTAGTGTGTAATCCTCGTTATCGATTGATTGTTTGCAGTGTCGAGGCTATTGATCACTAAAAAAATTATTTTCTTGATCACTAATCATGTTTAATGATTTGTTTATCCATACCTTAAGTGATTAATCCTAGAAATAGAATTTTATGATTAGTAATTTATAAACGTTTAATTTTATCGTAAACGTTTTCACATTTTGTTATTATCAAAACATTGAGAGGTCGAAAAATATAAATAACGTTTTTGGACATTATTTGTATTAACAATCTCCCCCTTTTTGATGATGACAAAATATAAACTCATTTAGTATAAAATTTAAAGGTTTATAAATTATTAATGAGTTTAATTCTACTTCTCCCCCTTTTTGTCGAATCCAAAAAGGTTGATCGTCGAGTTGAGTAGAGAGAAAGAAGTCGACGATTAAAGACTCCCCCTTGATGTAAGCTCCCCCTTGTTCGGGGCACCAAGGGATCGATCTTACGATAATTTGTTTGCTACAAAACAAGATTAGAGGTACAAGTGCAAGCAAACATAGCATGACAAATATCTTAAAGATTCAATCCACACATTTTGAAGCATAAATAAAGTTCATTGAAATACATAAATAAACCATATATAGTCACAAGGACAATATATGAGAATACAAGCATACATAATCAAACTTAAGACATAACATATTAAGTCATCTAATGAGAGTAGACTAGTAGATGATTCTTGACTTCAAAGAAGATATTTCAAGGAGAGTTGGTAGTGATGGATGAAGGAAAAAGAGTTGAGGGCCCAATTAAGAGAGATTTAATTCGGTTAAGGTCATCTTTTAAAGTATTGAATGCTTTTCGAGTACCCAAGCAACAATGACAAAAGTCCGAGTGAAAGTTGACTTGGTCAAGGAAAGGAGGGTGAGTGGACGGTGTAGAAGAAGGTGAATGACAAGTTAATTCGATTGCATGTTGGATATTGATATCAAGAAGATTTGAAAGGTGTAGAAGTTCATGCAAACGGTTTTCATGAAGATTTGGAATAGAAGTGTGTGGGTGTAAGGAGGAGGATGTGAGATTTGGTGAGTTAGGAGAGGGTGGCATAGGAGTGTTATCAAGGATTTGAGAGATTGGTGGAGATGTAGGTAGAGAGTGATTTGGAGATAAAGGAGGTGAGTATGGTAAGAAATGAGTGTGTCTCCAAGAATCAATGATTGATTTGTGAGACTTTTCACCATAGTTTCTAGGAGAAGACATATTTGAGGTGATAAGAGTAGTGGTGAAGAGGGTAATGTTTATATAGGAGAGTATATGGCAAAGCATGATATGCTAGTATTGAGGTGTAAGAAAGTGTTTTGATGATAATGGAAATGACAGCCTTTTATGAGTGGATTGGTCAAAGGTTCAGAAAACGAGAAAAGACAGC
Organism: Tanacetum coccineum; assembly: GCA_026074375.1. Lineage (NCBI taxonomy): Eukaryota > Viridiplantae > Streptophyta > Magnoliopsida > Asterales > Asteraceae > Tanacetum > Tanacetum coccineum. The sequence continues at coordinate 9,392 of BQNB010047839.1, read as the reverse complement.
AAAGAAACATGTTTGCTGTAGGCGGTCCCTTAAAGTTAGGCGGTCCCATATATATCAGGGGGCCGCCCAATCATTTATGGGGCCGTTTTCTGGGTTTTAAAATTTTTCAGAAATTAGTCTTTTGTGTTGAAATTTTTGAACAGGGTTGGAAGGGTGGTAGTGATATCTCCATTTCATCAAGAATCATACAATCTAATCAAATGACTATATAAAAAGAGATCATGCAATAAGATCAAGTAGAATCATACAGGTAATTCAACTAAGTGTCATATAGCAGGCAGGAGATCATGACATAGTTATATTGTGCACTAACATAGGAAATAGTGGCAAATGTTAAGAGCATAATCATAATACATATGTTAAGTAATAATCAAGACAAATCTCAACTAGTATTTGAATCAACACTTGAGTCTTTATCGGAGGATATGTAGACGATGGATTGAAGATGAGTGGGATGAACCCATGGTTTCATGGATCCCCAATATGTTTTGTATTTTGGATTACGGAGATGAGGGTTGGTGTTGATAATGTGTTTATATAGACGACTTAAAATGATTCCATATGGTATTGGAGTATTAGGTTGATATTTGATACTTTCGATTCTTTTAATTAGAAAGTATGCAAAATTGAATGGAGTGCTAGTTAAGATGCAATACATCATGTGACATGATGATGCAAGAAGAAAGGGTGAGTTATTTTGAGTACCAAAAGCATTTTCTTGAATGATTTCATTCCAAGATCTTAGTTCAACACGAAGTTCTTCTTTGAGAATTTTGTTTGGAAAGATGGTTTGTCCAGATATTGTTAGGGATTGAATTATTGCTTTTGGAGTTGGGATATTAGTTTTAAAGGGTGGGAAAGAGTTTAGATTCATTCTCAAAGAGTCAAGAGATGAGTCTTCGGAGTAAGAACATTGACCTTGAGATGGAATGGAGAGAATTGACGCGAATGATTCAAATGAGTATCTAAAGACTCCTTTCAATGCCGAAAATTTGACATAGGTGTTTTGATTGTTTTCATGGATTATTTCCATGGATGAGACAAATTCAAGTAGAAATCTAGGACAAATGACCTCATGTAGCTTATATATTTTGGTGAGGTTAATGATTTCAAACATTGTTTTAATTTTGTCGTATTTGGTTGATTCGGGTTCAACACGACGACCTTCGTGAATAGCTCTACATTCTAGATTTTGAATGATGGGTTTCAAACAGTTAGGTATGTAGGAATCATTTGAGATTATTGGAATGTATGATTTTGTGTGGCGAAGTTCGTCTTCTAAACTCATTTCACCTAAAATTTAAAGAAAGTCATTTTAGTAAGGTTCCCATCCCAAACACTATGTCTAGTGTGTGTCTATATGTAACAAATGTGGAGTAACGATTAACTCGACCTATACATAAAATCTTAAGAGTTAATTCAAACGCTCCTTAGTTTGATTTTGCTCAACCAAACAAGTCGAAAAATACATATGAATTATGTATCTCGAAATTTGTTGATGAGATCATTATGCATGTGTTTGAAAACGTTTTTGGGTTGTATTAACAATGCAAAACAACAATTTTATTGTGTTCCTAACGTGAGTGATTTTGTAAAATGAAATTGGGGTTTTGGTTAAAAAGAAATAATTTTTCGACAAACCCTATCAATGTATGCAAATCCTATATCTACGGGAAGCATTTTAGTTATACATTGTATCCTAGTGGTTTTAATTGAACAAATTTGAAATAAAAATGAAAAATACCCAATTTCAATTTTTGGTGTTCATCATGAACCCTAGACTCAAAATGAAAGAAATGGTTGAAATGACTTACAATTGATGATCTTAGAGATGTTAGGAATGATTATTGATGTTGATTTGATCTTCAATTTAAGTTTTAATGGTTTATTTTGAGTTTTTGGTGGATTTGGGGTTGTGTTCGTCAATGGCCGCTGGTAAGGGGGTGTTTGTTTTTTCTATTCTGAAAATTTTGGTTTCAGGTGTACATATTTCGTTTACTCTGATGGCGGTCTCATATCTCCTGGCGGTCCCTTATATATAAGGGGGCCGCCTATATGGGGGCCGCCCGCAGGTAGTGATTTCTGACTTTGTTTTGACAAAAGTTTTACTAGAAGGAGTGATAATTTAACTTGCATTTCGCAATTTAAATGTGTTTAAAGTACTTCAGATGAAGTATTTAAGTTGTCACAACACGGAATGGAACACGGACTAGAATTGAGACAGAAGAAAGAGATGCGTACTTAATATGATTTATGGAATGTGTTCCATCATTCCTAAACCAAGACGTAGATAGTTAAACGATTCACGTTTAAGGGGTTTAGTGAGAATGTCGGCAATGTTGTCGACGGACGGTACTTTTTTGATAGATATATGTCCTTTTTGAACATTATCACGAAGGAAGTGGTGATGAATTTCGATGTGTTTGGTACGAGAGTGTTGCACCGGGTTTTTGCTAAGGTCAATCGCGCCTTTATTGTCGCACATGATGGGAACGTCGTCGAGTCGTACGTCGTAGTCGATGAGAGCTTGTTTCATCCATAGTGCTTGTTGACATGCCTTTCCGGCGCTTACGTATTCGGCTTCGGTAGTGGATATAGCAAGAGCGGTTTGTTTCTTCGAGAACCAAGATGTCAAACAACATCCCACGAATGTACAAATACCGCTAGTGCTCTTTCGGTCCACATAATCTCCCGCATGATCAGAGTCAGCATATACTACAGTTTCTATGCCGGTCCCTTTAGGATACCATAATCCTAAGTGTGTAGTGCCTTTAATGTATCAGAAGATACGTTTAACCGCTTCTAGGTGAGAGGTTTTGGGAGCCTCTTGGAAGCGGGCACAAAGGCAGACACTAAACCTGATATCGGGCCTACTTGCCGTTAGGCATAGTAAACTACCTATCATGCCACGATACTTGGTACTATCTACCGACTCACACTCTTCATCTTTCGTGAGTTTAGTATCGGAGGACATGGGGGTTTTCATTAGTTTAGAATCTTCTAGACCAAATTTCTTAAGCATTTCTTTAATATACTTAGATTGATTAAAGAAAATACCATCTTCCATTTGTTTAATTTGTAATCCAAGGAAGAAGTTAAGTTCACCCATCATGCTCATTTCGAACTCGTCATGCATGATTTTGGAAAAATCATCACACATGTCTTAGTAAAAAGAGTGTTATCTACCGTTCCTATTTTATATTCATGTTTAATAAGAAAAGCATTTAATCTATCATACCAAGCTTTGGTTGCTTATTTAAGACCATATAAACTTTCTTTAATTTATAAACATGATTTGGTTTTTCGAAATTAATGAATCCCGGAGATTGTGCCACGTATACCTCCTCATTGATAAAACCGTTCAGGAACACACTTTCAATTGAATCCTGGTGGTTGTGCCACGTTTACCTATCATTGATAAAAACCGTGCAGGAATGCACTTTTTACATCCATTTTGGAATATTTTAAATCTATTCACAAGCTTGGATTAATAATATTCCTAATAGATACTCCCCCCACAAGGCTAGCATCCTGAGCATAAGGTTTCATAATAATCGATGCCCTCTTGTTGGTTGTATGCCTTGACGCATCTAATTAGCATTATTCGGATTACCAATGACATTCTCATCTAACTTAGTTTTCTTTAAACACCCACTTAGTTCTTATGATTGTCATATTCCTTTAGTGTTGTGAAACTATCTCCCAAACACGTTAGCAATGAATTGATTTAATTCTTCTTGCATGGCAACTATCCAACTTTCATATCCTAAGGCTTCATTTATATTTTTAGGTTCTATGGTGGAGATGAAGCAATAAAAGTTGCTTTTGGTTTTGGGCTTGTGATCTAAGAGTTCTTTGGTTAAGGTTTCCTATGACATTTTCTAATGGATAGTTCCTAGATTCCTTAATATTGACTATTTCATCAATTTCTAGCGTTTCATCCTCAACATTGTTTTAGTATAGGTTTTTCTTTCGATTCCCTAATAATGGCTTCTTCATCATCTATGTCATCATCACCAAGGGTGATGTCGTTGAGGGTGGAGGAGTTTCTCTCGAATGTCACGGATTGAGTGGTTTCTTTGATTTTTCCTAGTATGTGTATTAAGATTGATTATAGATTTACTATTTTTGAGCGTAACCTAAAAAGACACCTGTCGTAAGACTTTGGGTCGAATCTTCGGTTATGGTTATCTTTTGTGTTTAGAATGTAGACTTGCTTCTGAACACTCTAAAATATTCAAGTGTAGTTCCTACTCTCAAAGATTTCATAAGGTGTTTTTTCCTAGAAATGACTCTATTAAGGATTCGGTTGAGAATATATGCTGAGGAATCTACGGCATTACACCAAAACTTTTGGGGTAATGAATTGTATCGTTGTTCACATTGTCTACTCATTTCTTGAATAGTGTCCTATTTTTCCTTTTAACCACGCATGTGATTAAGGTGTGCGGAGGAGACGAGAAGTGGTGAGTAATAACGTTGGCATCACAAATATCTCCAAATGCACTTCATTACAAATTCTTACCGTGGACGGGGTTTCTTATTGACAAATTTACATCCTAGTTGATTTTGGATTTTCTTACTAAATATTTCGAATTGATCGAAAGCTTTGGTTTTATCCTTAAGGAATCTAGTCCAAGTGTATCTAGAGTAGTCATCTACTATGACTAGGGTGTAACGGTTTCCTCCATAACTCCGTACGGCGGATGGACCAAAAAGATCCATGTGGAGGAGTTCTAAGCATCTAGTCGTTGAGACCAAATTCTTAGCTTTGTGACTAGCATGAGCTTGTTTACCAACTTTGCAAGCATCACAAAAATGTTGATCAAACTTAAGTCTAGGTAAGTTTCTAACTAATTCCTTAGATGCTAACGATTGAATGAGACGCATATTTGCGTGACCTAATCTTCTATGCCACAAGGTGGAATTTTCATCAATCGTTGCTAGACATATTTGATCCTTAGGCTTATTTCCTAATTTCATCACATATAAGCCTTTCTTCCTAATACCTCTACCGATGACTTTACCATCCCTAGTGATTTCACTATCATGTTTAGAGAAAATTACTTTGCACTTATTATCACATATGTAACACCCCCAAATTGGGTCGCAGCGGAATAAGGGTCCGGGGCGTGTTACTTCAAGATCAATAGCACAAGATATATAAGAACGACACAAAAAGTCGTTTTAAAACTGATACATTGGATTTAATTGAAAGACTTAATACAAAAGCATATAGCTTTACTTGTTCATTGTTGAATATTACAATAGTTGACAATACCTTTCCCAAATATGAGCACCTTAAATCTTTAAGGTGCATAATCCAAAATGTAACCAATGCTTCCCTGGCATCCATTGCCTATTGATCTCCTGATAACTTTGCTTATAAAATTGTCAACAAATAATGTTGGTGTATGCATAGGTTTTGATATTATCATAATATGTTGGAACCGTTAAGACTTTTCCCGTGATTATGCAATCACATGCAGGCATCTCAAAACTTAGTTTACATTTACACTAAGCTCCATGACACTGTAAGCTCAGACAATTCTTTCTTGCAATTTAATATATATTGCAATTTACGCCCATCGGATGTTTAACACCTAAACATCCTAATTTCGACTTGCTATCAACGTTCGTTCCGGTGATAAGCTATTCACCCGAACGGGGAGGTCGTTTCCCGAATAGATTATTATTTTATAACATTCGCGCTCAATATGTATTTCTCATTTACATCTATGCAATTGCAGTTCATGACATTGGGGCTTAACTGGGTGATCGCAACCTAGGCAAACATGTTATCAATTAAATATTTCCCCTTTGAGTCCATTTTATAAAAACAAAAGGAGGTTTCCACCCCAAGTTTATATATCATTGAAATGTTTAATAATATGGGGCTTTGGGAACTCATCCTTGTGTTCTGATAATCCAAATATAGCAGATAAATTGTTTTTTTAGCGTCCCAACGTAAAAGATCACAATGCAATCCTAAAATTATCACTAGGTCGTATAATTACCATGTACTTGAATATAATCTTATAGTTGTTACATCCGTACTATTCTTTAGGGCTTCTTACTTAAGAGGTCATGACATGTCGTTCGAGGAGTAGGACACTTTAAATCGTTAAATCCAACTACTCGTCGAACGCCATCCGATTGGAGGCCTCATTAGAAAATCCCTTTAGTAATATAAGTACTTTGATAACCACATAATATTCTATCTAGCTTCAATCACCAACTAATGGTTTTGGTTAATTTTAAATTGTGTTTTAATAAGTTAAGTAGTTTATAATTACCATTTTAGTAAAAACTAGCATAAACTTTTGATGTTTTTTTAAGCCCGATTCTCGCGTTTCTTAATGCCCATCTTTTCGTATTAAGGACGGTGGTTATCGATATTTGACATTTTCATAATTTTGTCCCCTGATGAACAGTAACTTTTACTGTTCAGTAACAGGACATGAGTTTTATATAATTTCGTATTTGTCTTTTCTTGTCTGTAAAACACGAAACGTCGTATTTTATTAGGTTTAAGCTCGTTTTAAAGTTCTTTCGAGGACGTTTCTGATAATTGAAAGTTCTATATATTTATGAGGTTTACAAAAATATAACTTTCTGTCATAAATAGTAACTTTTATAAAAATAGTTTTATAAAAGTATTAATTGTCGTAAACTCGCGAAATTCATAACTCGTTCGTTATTAATTGAAAAATTACGATTCTTATCATTTTGGAATCCTAAAAATGTGTATTATTTATTAAAAATATCAATACATGTTGTTTAAAGTTTTTTTAAAAATGTTTTTATAAAAATTCATTTAGAACTCCGTTTATTAACGTTTTATAAACTCGTTTTTAACGTAACTTTTTCGTTATTAATCCGGTTTTAACATGTTTTCTTACTTTTCGGAATCGGCGTGAAATGTTTTATCTTATATAAATTTAAAATGGATAGGTTTAAATTTCGAATTTTGGTACTTATCCACGAATTTGGACAGAATGTTTGAACATCTTTCACAAGTCCAAAATCAACCTTGTTTCCTTATTTGCACTTTATATCTTTTACCATTAGTCTAATATTTCATATATGTCATATATGATACATATAATAATTGTCCATTTGTCCATCCAAGTTCTCATGTGTCCAACTTTTATAAAGTCCATCTATATACTTATAAACCACAACTTTAATATTTACCATTATTTACTAGTTTTACATATGGCTACTTTTATATAATAACCATTAACATACAAGCCTTCCCATCTTGTTATGACTTTATTTTTATGATTATCTAACATCAATATAAGTTCATAATTAACTTTAACATGTCTTTTGTATTTCTTTCACTTGAAATATATTAAGAAACTATTAAAAACCCTAATTTACCCATAATCATTTTTACACCAAAACAATATGATACAACATTTTCTCATCCTTTTTAACATGATGTAAGTAATAACACCACATGTATATGAGTGTGTAAAATGATCATTTCAAGTATAATCTTTATTTTCATTAATAAAACCTAAATGGTGATTTAAGCTAAATAGAATAATCATAAGCATAAAGTGGAAATTATAAGAACATAAAGAGTTTAAATAGACCTTATGAGGTATGATGATGATGATGTGCTAGTACTAAACCCTTGTTTAGCCACAAAAAACCAAGCTTGCACTTAATAAACCCTAGCTTTCCTTAATAGAACCCTAACTTCCTTTTACTTGTGAAATACTTGGAAATGGTGATTCAATGCTTGCAAATGCCTTAGTATATCTTAGAATAGTTGTATATAGAAGTGTATGGATTGTAGAAAATTTTGTATGAGTTTGGTTGGGTGGTGATATTGAGCCGTGAGCTCTATAGGAGTAAAAGAGAGTGTTTTGTGAATTTTTCTCTAAGTGTAAAGTGTGTATGAGTTACTTGCTAGCTACTTGCATGTATATAAGATGTATATGGTCAAAAAGATTGCAATAGTTGGTCTAAGGGCAAGATGAGGGTTTTAAGGGAAGTTGTCTTTGTGTTGTGAGTCAAAGTAACAAAGCATGGTTAAGTCTTAAATGCAAAGGATGTACATTGACTAAGTTGCTAGTAACAAGACTTATTTCTCATCTCTTTGGTGTTGTGACGTGTGGAATGAGGGGGGGGGGGAAATACCTTCTAGATGAATTTTTGCTAGTTACAATATTTAGGAAGTCATATTTAAAAGTTATAACTTATAACTTTTATTTAAGAGTTGCCAACTTGCATGAACTTGTGTATTCTTATATTTTCTAGTGTATAAAATGACTAGCAACATTTACTTGGGTAAAGTTTAATAAACTTTAGGTATTGGGTATAATCGAGGGTATTCGTTGAAGCGTAGATAAATTTTCATGCTTCCGGTTATTCTTAAACGTACTTTTATCGCGAAACGTATTTAACTTACGTAACCAATAAAATAAATGAACAACGACCATAATTATTTTCAAAATAATTATATAACACATGATTGATGCAAACGTTTGATGGTTTGATGCCCGTTCACATTAAACGATAATATTTGGCGTGCGCGATTTAACCTAACGTTTACAATTTCAAGCAAACATGTACAATACAAAAAGTACATTGCGGATTTGTTGACGTCGTCAATGGCTTGAAAACACAGGGTGTTATAGACTTCCCCCGTTAAACGAGCCTTGTCCTCAAGGCTCACGATGCAGCACTTGACGACGGTGTGGTCTTGGTGAAGAGGTGTGGATATTTCTTCTTGAATTGGTCTTCACGTTCCCATGTGAATTCGGGACCTCTCTTGGAGTTCCATCGAACTTTAACCAATGGGATCCGACTTCTCTTCAACCGTTTAACTTCTCGGCCCACTATTTCTACCGGTTCCTCAACAAAATGAAGTTTGTCGTCCAAATTAAGTCCATCCAACGGAACGGCTAAAGGTTCGTCGGCATGACACTTCTTCAGATTAGATACATGAAACGTATTATGAACTCTGCTCAACTCTTCTGGAAGTTCAAGCTTGTAAGCCACTTCTCCAACTCTTTCTATCACCTTAAAAGGTCCAACATACCTAGGGTTCAACTTCCCCCGTTTGCCAAAACGTACGACCCCTTTCCAAGGCGAGACCTTAAGCATGACTTTGTCCCCGACTTGGAATTCCATTGGTTTACGCTTCAAGTCAGCGTAACTCTTCTGTCGATCACGAGCGGCTTGCATCCTTTGCTTGATCTGAATGATTTTCTCAGTGGTCTCTTGAATTAGTTCTGGACCGAGTATTTGAGCTTCTCCAACTTCAGTCCAACAAACAGGTGAACGACACTTTCGATTTAACACCCCCAAATTTACACGCAGCGGAACCAACAATTTGGGTGTTAAATAATAGTACAATAGTCATAAGATATAAA
>BQNB010047838.1:0-42888 GCA_026074375.1 Tanacetum coccineum | reverse complement strand
GTTTTCCTTATTTCTCTCTCAACTATTCTCTCTCTCTAACTTTCTCTCTCTAGATCTCTTTAGATCTATACATGTTTGTGTATTAGGGAACCTACAGAACCAGTGAGATACCATCTCACCGATTGAATTAAAAATCAATCGATGTATTACTTACTAAAGTGGTTTTGCAACACATCGAGAGTTTTATGCATTTCAAAATTCGTCAACTGTCAATTCATAGTCTAGACCGAATTGATATCCAGTGTAACAAGTTTGATCCATATAGGATCTCACAAGTCACCTACCGCAAAGCTTGTTTGATGTTGGCTCTGGAAGGACTTCCATTGTCATTGTGAATACTTAAGTATCACTCTGATGTTCTGGCAAGATCACAAGGATAATGTGTAGGACTCTCAGTATATTACTTGATATCAAAGTGTATGAATAACAAGCATATTTTGGATTAGTGTCCTAGTGAGATTTATGGATGATCTCTTTATGGCTCTAGACTCAATAGTGCACTTTGGTTTAGTAATCGGAGGCTGGAGCAGACTGCCACCTTTTTAATATCAACTAACTCGGAGTGAGAAAGTTGATAGAAATGCGTTTATCTCTGTGAGAAATGAAACAAGAGTTTTTTGAGAGACCTTGAGTGGCTAGGGAGGGTTGTGCATTGCATCACTGGGTCCATGATGTCCATCTTTAATACCAAACAACAGCTTAGTGTTTCTGACAGCATATGTATTGACTCGGTTTCTGCCTAAGTGCATGGAGAGCTTCTTTCTTTACACCCTGTATCCTTACATTTCTTTTTCATTCTTCAACCCTTTTAATGCTTACCAAGACTTCATCACTAACACCTTGTTGGGTTTGTTTCAGTGTTAGCTCTAACTTAGTCTGCATTATCCCCTTTCTTACTTTTACTCTTTTTGTATCATACCTAAGGACTTCTGTTTTATCGAATGGAATGTCCCTGGGTAGATCTCTTCGGTTCTGGTTGGATCATGGGAACGAATACCTATACTTAACCACCTTATAACTCTGATGAAAGTAAGTACATGGTCGGTCTTTAGGTATTGTTCTTATTACCTTAAAACCATTTTGGAAAAAACTCAATCAAGGTACTTGTGATATATATATATATCAAAACATTAGTACCTCGATAGTTTTTTTACTTTTCAAAAATGCTCCCCCTCAACCCATGCATCGATAACCGAAATTTTTTAGCATGAAGAGGGAGGAGACCGAACTTAAGTCTAAACTGATCACTTATTACAAGTTGCATATTTTAATCACATTTTCTCTCCTTATCAAAAATGTAAAATCTTTTGATATTTTGGATATCAATTGATTCAAATATGTTTGAAAACTGTTTGGGGAGAAAAATGTTCTGATTAATCGCAAGCCTTATTAGGAAATTTTAATGCTCCCTCTTAATTATTGATGGTAAGATATAGTGTTAAGTATATATTTTGAAAGATTTTATATTTAATGAAAAATTCATGAAAAATTGTACTTAACTCATATTTACTAAAGTCTGTACACTACATATATTGATATTCACAAGATAGATAATGAGATAGGACCTGTTTTGAAAGAAGACCGAGTATGACAAAGTCATAAAGTCCTCTGCATCAGCCTGTAGTCCATCTCATGTTCCCTTGCACCAACCAATCTTTCCAAATTTCGCATGATCTTTCTATGTCCAAGCTCTCTTTGGCATTGTTTCAACCTTCTATTAAGGTTCTGAAAGTCTTTGCTCAAACTTTGAGGACGAGAAAAATTCAGACACATTTGTAACTTGAGCTTGTGTAGTTGGTGGTGTGGGTGTTGATGCTGTCTTTTCAGTAATTATTGACATAACATTGTCAACGAGTGGAGTTCTTTGGACATCTGGGTCCTCTTGATGAATGGGAACATCCACCATTGATTGAATCTCGTGTTCAGCAGATGACAGAGTTAAACTGGATGTTCATCTCCAGCTTGTTTCTCTACACTTCTGCATTGGCTTTGTTTTCATCAGCTTTGTTTTCCTCATCACTAGAGACGTCTTGAACCTCATCATCAGATCCAGAAAGTGAGCTGCTTGAGCTACCAGAATTGTCCTTTGACTCATCGAGAACCTCTGAAATAATCCCAGATGCTTCACTTGAGCCTTTGGAAAGTTGTTGAATTCTGTAGTCAAGCTTACTTCTTCTTCTTTTAGAAGCTTCCATAGCTTCCCCCCGAACCAGCAATCATTTCTTGAGTAGATTCAAGGCTTTCTTCCAAGCGCATCGGAATAAGAATACCTGCACAAAAAAGTCTTGTTGTATAACGCCCAAATAGTCAAAGTACCCAATTTATCCCTTTCAAATAGTCAAAACCGTAATATCAAAGTCACTTAAGTCCCTCATGTGCGCATTTCTCTCTTTAGTCTAGTGATGATATAAATTGTAACACCAAAGTCAACTAAGTCCCGATGTAGAGAATTAAACCCTCTAAGTAGTCGAAATGATAACACCAAAATCAACTAAGTCTTGGATGTAGACATTTCTTTCTGCAGGATACTGACTATCTAAAGGAATCATCATACCTATGTGTACCTCTTTTATCAAATATTTCTACTTCTTTGAGAATAAGCTTAGTGATTAACCGGTCGGGTAAACATTAAAAGAATTAGAAACATATCATCAACTTCAAGGCTTCTAAAACTACGTAATTATTTCCAAACAATCCTAAGCCTTTTAAAACTATGAGGTGTTGGAAATCTTGGTTGTCTGTAGTTTTAAGCCTAAGCTACTAATCTTGAAATTATATTTCAGCCCCTAAAGTTATTAACTTATGACAACTGAAGCCCTTGGAGTTAAAATAAAGTTAAAATAAATTAACCCTCCCTAAAATTATTATCCGTTAAGTTAAAACTTTTTCCATATAATTATCGTGACTTGTTGAAGATAATTCGAAAACACTTTCTTCCCCTCGAACAAAGACCCGTACTCTATTTAGAGATCTCGAGTGGTCAAAATATTCTTGAAAATCTGTTTGATATGTCAAAAACTGATTCTGATTTGATTAGAACACTTTTTCAAATGGTTAACTCGAACTTGATTTATAAAAATCAATATTTTTGAGAAAAAATCGTTCGGGTTATAAATCTTCTACCAATGGCAACCTAGGTCCTTCTAGTTGCAAGTTAAAAGGCGTAAGTTCCTAAGCATCATAATTTGCATTCTAAACCCTAAAGGTTGAAACAAATAACATCTAAAGCCTAAATGAGTTAAAATTATCTAACTCTCCTTTGAATATTAATTTGTTATTGTCCAAAATCTTTTCCATTTATTTCTTGATGAATTTTGAAAGAATTATTAGCCCATTTCTCCCCCTCAAATAATGTCCCGTTTTCTATTTAAAGAGCTGTAGACATTGTTTGAGTGATAGAAAATTCTTTTAAAATCTTTTTCTGATGAGAAACTGAGATGACTGATTTGTTTTTGAACGACAACACCAACTAAAATAAGATTTCTATTATTTTAAAAAATAAATACACTAACACGTACACCTATTTTATAGAAAGCCCGGATTGTGTAGCAAAGTATAAACAAGCCTTATACATGATCATAAAGTAGATCATGCCCGAGAAACTTAATTTCCGTTATGAGGTCAAGTTTTTTTTTGACATAATACTTGCCTTTAAGATGAAGAACGGGTTGAAGTATGAAATAACTGCAAGCCAATGACATGTTTTGAAAACATTTTGAACTTCTGCTCGAACTTTATTTACAGCTTCGTATCATTATTGAATGACATTTCTAAAGCAGTAAATATTATCGATTTTTAGAAGACATGTCATGAAAAACATATTTTTGTATTTTGTATTTTCTTTTTATGGGTTTTATATTTTTCTATTTTCTTTTTCATAAAAAATCTATTCTAAAAAATAGAAAATCTTTTTGCTTTTTTATGATTTTATATATTTACATAGGATACAAGAAGATGTGCCACCATCACTCTTCTTCTTTTTCTGCCAGTCTTTTCAGCGTTTCAGGAGACGTACTTCTCATTCCAAGCTTGTTGATAAGAAATTCAAGTCTTTCTCGTCCCAATACCTTGGTAAAGATATCTGCCAGCTAATATTCTGTTCTGACGAAGTACAGCTCAACCACCTCATTTTCCACTTGCTCTTTGACGAAATGGTATCTGATGTCGATATGTTTAGATCTTGAGTGTTAGACGTTGTCCAACATAAGGAAATGGCACTTTTGTTATTGCAATACAGAGGTATTTTGTTTTATCCAAGGCTATAATCTATCAATTGTGATCTCATCCAAAGTATTTGAGCACAACATCCGGATAAGGCAATGTATTCAACTTCTTATACTGGATATGGCTGTGCTCTTCTATTTCTTAGACGACCAACTGACTAATATGTCACCAAAGAGCTGCCTACTTCCAGATGTACTTCTTCTGGTATCTTGGCAACCAACATGATCAGCGTATGCAAAAGCTGTTAGTGCAATACAAGAATCTTTCGAATACCATAGACCCATATTGATGGTTCCTTTTAGGTATCGAAAGATTCGCTTCACTGCATGTAAGTGCTTTTCGGTAGGCTTGGCCTGGTACCGGGTACACATTGTAGGTAATAAGATATCACTAACAAGGGACAATGATCCGGAGGTCGGGGAGGATTAAACAAATAAGTAGCCATATTATTTAGTGAGAGAAAGGGAAGATGTGTGTTTTATAGAGAGAGAAAGACACACACCTTATGAGATACAAAATGAATCCTCACCCCTCCATGGAAGTATGGAGGGGGTATTTATAGTCCTAGTGACACACAACTATCGTAACTAGTCATTATTAGTCCCTACGTGTCACACTATAAATGAACTAATGTAATTCCGGATATGTCACCATATTTTAAGGCTAACAATCTTCATCTAATATGTGAACAGTGGCAGCTGCACTCTCATCTATACACATAACGAGTCTTACTAGATGATACCTTACACACACATAGTTCTAAAAACTACACTATACACCTACAACGAGAGTCTCCATAGCACTATATCTCTAAGAGCAACTGAAGACTGTCTCACTCTCTCTCAGACAGTTTCCACATTAGCCTTAGCGCGATCGAAACTAGAGTCCAGCAATGAACTTCACACACATTAAGATACGACTTGCATGATCACATTGCGAGGTTTGATCACATGACTCATGAACATCATTGCGAATTAGACATTCCACTGCTCGCACATCATTGTCAGCATTCTACTCGAAAAGCTTCTAGACACTCTAGAAGCATAACTCGCGACTTCTTTCTCTGCGAGGCAGAAGTTTGACTTGAATGACTACACTCTCTCGCCTTCGCCAACACAACGCCACAAGCCCCCATCTTGCGAGCCAGCATAACTTCTCTGAAACTTGATGTAGGCGGGTACAACAGCTCACATGGAGCTATTCGTCTAGTGCTTCAGCAGTAATCCTCTGTATCTAGCAACCACTTGCAAAATCTCACTCGAATACGCTCTCCCTTCAGTAGCTCTTTCTCTGATCGAAGTTCGTCGCAGATGTGCCGCGAGTAGTTATCACTCACACGCTGGAATCATCTTGTATAGATTGTTGATTGAGTGTATGGCGTGAGGATTATCTAGTTACTCACTCCAGAATACTCCTATGATCGTCCAGAAGCCATCTCACAAGTCGCACAATGCCATCGGAAACACAAAGAGCCGAGGGGTTCAAGCTCGATAATCGAGACGGTCGTCGAGTCATGGAGTTCGAAGAGACGGGATATCGCGCTTCAAGCGGGAGCAGTGCTCCGTGGAAAAGACACACTCATAAAAATAAAACAAATTCATATCGATAGTAATTTGTAATCGTTCAGGAGGTAGAGATCTGGCAAATGTGATGGGTGGGTGCAGATGCAGAAATCAGCAATAATTCTTCTCACGTATGCAGTATACTTCATAAACCATACTAAGTAAAGTAGTATACACTACTTTCCCTTGGAAGTTGACACGGTAACATCAAAGTCAACTAAGTCCCAGATGTACGCATTTCCCCCCATGATGGTTGCGAACTCTCAGAAGCATTATTGTTGTGTACGCACATATACTCGAGAAGTTCTTGTCTTAAGCACCAATCTTGAGATCCAAACAAACCATTACCCTCTTGTCTTCAGAAACCGTAGAGGAGATGAAGCAAGAATCAAGAAAAGTTGGTATAATCAAGGTCTTGTATGTGATGTCAATTGTAGGAAACTTTGAATTTGCTTAGACAATGAAGTATCTTTGTCTTAGAGTGCACAATAAAATCCCGTGATAATTTCTGATATAACATCTCAACCTTTAAACTCTCTGGCTAACTTACCAACCTCGAATTCTGTCGGCTATCGCTGTGATTACTTGGTGAAGTAAACCCGATATACCAAACTTGAAAATGAAGTGAAATCACCCAAATTTGTTACTTAAGCTTGCACTATTGTTGATTGAAGAACGGTGCAAGATTAAATCTCTAAGTACCCTATACCCAACATCAAAAGTATAAGTAGTACAACACCTCTTAAAAATATCCACACGACTTTTGCGGTTGAACACTAAGGTACTACAATGTAACTCCTTAAGTGATAGTTAACCAGGTCTGCAACCAACCACTGCCTGACTGCAGGTAACTAGATGAAATCAAGACTATTTCACATTTGTTGAGATTTTTAGGTTTTACATCACTTGTCATCGTAATCCGAATCTTTAGCCGTTTGTCGTTTAGTAAATCTTATTCGGATCGTTTGTAGTGTTATGTATTGTGTTTGTTGTGTTGTTGTTCGAGAATGTCGTTAAACTAGAACAAATGTTATTTTAAATGTCGTTAACGAATAAACATTGTCTAGTCCAACTTGTCTTGATAGCATTTTAGTCTCGGCCTAATTAATAATATTAGCCCAATTATCAATTGCTATATCCGATCCATCTTAAATTTGTAATACTCGGCCCATATCAAACAACAAAAAATCTCACGGTCCAAAGTATTTTCTGAATACTTGGCCTGCCAACACCCTAGCAGCCCAAGCCCATCTTGATATACCCAATACTCGGTTTGCCAAAGTAGTCATGGGATGTATAATAATCTATCCCTAATTTTTTTAGCCACATAACCCTAATCAACAATATTCCACGCCCCCATCTTATTGTTTCTCTCTCTCGATGAAAAAAAACCCAGATCCAACTCCTCTTCTATCATCAGATCTTATATCATTAACCATAAATCTTCATCTTTATAAACCAAGAGCAAAACAAACCTCTACACTTAATACATTCTATCCACGAATATTGAAAGAGGGTATATCCCCTTACACAGATCAATGATGATATGTTGTAGTCGTGGTTTTGATCTTTAAAAGTCTAAACGTTCAGGTGTACCAAACGACACACAATCTGAGATCAGTTTAGTTGGTGAGTTTATTTTTCGAGTCTTGTTGTTGGAGAGGATGATGGGATTAGAGTTGGTGTAGATTTGTTGTGGATTGAAATAAGACGAAGGGATAACAGGGCAGGTTTGTTGATGTTGTTTAGGTGTGGTTATTGTTGAGGCTGTTGGATGTTTATAGTTGATATGGGTTTGTTATAATCGAGTTTGTCACTCTTTTGTCTTTCGACCTTGACTCAGTCATGACTCGGTTGAGTCGACTCAGTCAACTCGGTAACCATAAATTAATCTCGTGGTTGATTCTTAGGAGAAGAAGAACACTTAATCCACGAAAAAGGAACTGTTATAAACAGTAAATGAACAGTACCGGGTATGAACAGTATCGAGTATGAACATTATCGAGTATGAACAATACCTAGTATGAACAGTGACCGAGTATGAACAGTACCGAGTATGAACAATGACCGAGTATGAACAGTACCGAGTATGATAGTATAGAGTATGAACAGTACCGAGTATGAATAGTAAATGAACAGTACCAAAACATGAACAACAAACACATGATACAATACACCCTTGCAGCTCTGATGCCAATTGTAAGTAATAAGATACACTAACAAGGGACAATGATCCGGAGGTCGGGGAGGATTAAACAAATAAGTAGCCATATTATTTAGTGAGAGAAAGGGAAGATGTGTGTTTTCTAGAGAGAGAAAGACACACACCTTATGAGATACAAAATGAATCCTCACCCCTCCATGGAAGTATGGAGGGGGTATTTATAGTCCTAGTGACACACAACTATCATAACTAGTCATTATTAGTCCTTACGTGTCACACTATAAATGAAATAATGTAATTCTGGATATGTCACCATATTTTAAGGCTAACACACATGCATACAACCGATGGTGGGGGAGGGAGGGATAGTGTTGTGTGGGGGGGTATAGTCGGGGGTGGGGCGTGGTGTGTGGGTGGGGGGGGGGGGTTGGGGTGGTGGGGTGGTTGGGGGTTGAGGTGGGTGTGAGAGGTGGGGGGAAGGGTTATGTGTGGGTGGGAGGGGTTGTGTGGGTTGGGGTCGGGGGTTTGTTGGTGGGGGGGGGGTTGTTGTGGGGTGGTTGGGGATAGTGGGGGAGGAGGGTGGGGCGGTGGGGGTGGTGGTGGGTGGGGGGGGTGTCCCTCGGGATGGTGGGTGGGGGAGGGGGGAGTGTGGGGAGGGGGGGTGGTGTTTGTTGGGGAATGTGGGGTGAGGGCGTGGAGTATTGTGGGTGGGTGTATGTGGTGGGTGTAGGGGTGTGGGTGGGAGGTGGGGCAGGTGCGTGAGGGTGTATTGGGGGTGGTGGGTGGGGGGGGGGGTGGTTGGGTTGGGGGGGGGCAAGGGGGGTTGGATGTGAGGTTGGGGTGTTGGGTGAGGTGGGGTGAGGGTGTGCGGGGAGGGATGGTTGTGCTTGTGAGCTGTTGAAGGGGGGGGAGGGGGGGGTGTGATGAGAGGTGGGGTGGTTGGGAGGGGGGGTGCGGGGGGATTGGTGGGTGTGTGGTGGGGGCATTCGGTGGGGGAATGGGGTTGAGGAGGTGGGTGGTGGAGTGTGGGGGTGGGTGGGGGTGGTGATGGGGGTGGTGGGGTGGGTGGGAGGGTGAGTGTTGGTTTGGAGTGTCAGGGTGGGGAGGGTGGAGCTTGTGCGGTGGGTGGGTGGCTGGGGGGTGATGGGGTTGAGGTGGTATTGGGGGGTGTGGGGGGGAGTGTGTGGGTTGGTGGGGGGGTGGGTGGTTGGCGGGTAGGAGAGTGGTGCGAGTACGTGCGTAGCGGGGTGTGGTTGGGGTGAGGGGGGGTGGAGGTGAGGGGCGGGTGGGGGGCGGGTTCGGTTGGGGGGTGGGTGGTAGGAGTGGCGGTTGTATTGGTTGGGTTTGGAGGGGGTGGGGGGGGGGTGTGGGTGTGAGGGGTTGGGGGTTTAGGGAGTGGGGCGTGTGTCGTGAGTGGGCGGCGTGGGGTGGAGGGTTGAGTGGAGGGGGGGGAGCGGTGGGGTTTTGGGTGGGTGGGTGGGGGGGATTGTGGGATGTGGTGGGGGGTGAGCTGGTGGTGGGGATTGGTGTGTGGATTGGGAGGCGTGTCTGGGGGGGGGGGGGGGTGATTTGTGTTGATGATGGTGTGGGTGGTGGTGGTTGGGGGTTGGTGGTGATTGTTGAGTGGTGTGAGGGGTGGGAGTTGGGGGGGTGTGGGATGGAGTGTGTGTGTTGGGTGGTGGGTTATGGAGGGTGGGGTAGAGTGGAGCGGTGTGGGGACTGTGTTGGGTGGGGTGGGGGTGGGGGGGGTGGTGGGTGTGGGGGGGTGTGAGGGGGGGTTGTGGGCGGTGGTGTGGGGAGGGGGGTGAGTCGTGGGGGTTGTGTTGTGGGGTTAGGAGGAATGTTGTGGTGAGGTTGGTGGTGGTGGGGCGGTTGGGGGGGTGGGTGGTTTGCGGATGGGTGGGTTGTTGTTTGGGGGGGGGTAGGGGTTGGAGAGGGACGGTGGGTGGGTGGGGGTGGGTGTGGGTGGGGGGGGGGTATTGTGTGTTGGTGTGGGAGTCGGTGGTGGGTGGGTGTGGTGGTGTGGGAGGCGTTGGGGGGTGGTGGGGGGAAGGGGGGGGGTGAGGAGGGTGGTGGCGGGTAGGGGGGGGCTTTGTTGGGGCTGTGGTGTGGGTGGGATGTTGGTGGGAAGAGAGGGATGGGATTTGGGGGAGTTGTGTGGTGTGGTGGGGTTGGAGTGTTTGTGGTGATGCGGTGGGGGGTGTGTGGAGGGTGTCTGAAGTGTGCGATTGTTGGGGGGGGGTGGTGTGGTATTGTGTGGGGGTGCGCGGATAGGAAGTGGGTGGGCGAGTGGGAGGTGGGGGGGGTTTGGGTTGTAGTAGGTGTGTTGGTGGGGTAGGGGGGGTGGGGGTGGGTACGGTGGATGTGGGTGGGGAGGGGGGTGGGGGGATGGGGGAGTGGGGCTGGGTAGGGGGGGGTGGGAATGTGTTGTGTTTAGTTGGGGGGGTGGGAGGGGTGGTTGGGTGGGGGTGTGGGGTGGTGGGATGGGGTTTGGAGGGGGGGGTGGGGTGTGTGGTTGTGATTGGTGGTGGTGGGTGTGTGTGGGGTGGGAGGTTGGGGGTGCGTGGGTGTGTGGTGTTGGGGTGTGGGGGGTGTGTGGAGGGGGGGTGTATGTGTGGGCTGGTGTGGTGTGGGGGTGGGTGGGGGGGGGGGCAGGGATGCTGGGGGTGGGTGATTGATGGGGGGGAGGGGGTGGGAGGTGCTGGGTGTGGGTGCGGGGTGTGGCGGGTGGAGTTGCGGGTTTGTTGGGGTGATGGGGTTTGGGATGGGTGGCTTGTGGAGGGGGGGGGGTTGGGCGTGGGGTTTCTGGAGGGGGGGTGCGGGGGTTGGGTGGTTGGCGCTGGTTGTTGGGGCGATGCTAGTTGCGGGGTGGGGGTGGGTGGGGCGGGGTGGGCTGTGGTGGTGGTGGGGTGGTGGTGGAGTGATGGGTGGTGTGAGGTGGGGAAGTGTGGTAGGTGGTGGGTGGTTGGGGTTTGGGGGGTAGCGAGGGGGGGCGTGGGTGAGAGGTGGGGGTGGGGGGGGTTGGTCGTGGGTGTGGGAGTGAGGATGTGAGGGTGGCTGGGGGGGTGTGTGGGGTGTTGGTGTGTTGAGGGGTTTTGGTGGAGGGAGGGGGGTTGGGGGGGGGGGGGGGGGGTGTGTGTAGATTGTTTTGGGGGTTGGGGAGGATGGGGGGGGGGGGGGTGGGGAGATTTTGGGGGGTGGGGAGGCGGGGGATTGGGCAGGTCGAAGGGGGGGGGGTGGTGGGGTTTGAGTGCTGGGTCGACGGTCGGGTTTGTTGGGTGGTGGGGGTGGTGGATGGAGGTCGTGGTTTGGTTTTTCGGGGTTAGGTGGTGGATGATGTGGTGTGGGGTGGGGGGTAGGCCCGGCGTGTCCTGGTGCGGGGGAGGGGTCGCGTGGCTGTGGGGTGGGTGGGGTGTGGGTTGGGTGGTGGGATGTTTGGTGTGGGGTGTTGAATGGGGCGGTGTGGGGAAGTGAGGAGGGTGATCGTGTGGGGGTGGTGGTTGTGGTTGGGGAGTTGGTGGTGAGGGAATGGGGTGGTTCGTGGGGGGGGTGGGGGGGGGGGGGGGTGGGGGTGGTTGGGTGTATGTGTGGTCTAGGAAGGGATCATGCGTGGGGTGGGGGGGGGGGGCATTTTTGGGGAGGGGGGTGGTGTGGGGAGATTGGGGGGTTGGAGGGGTGGGTGCGGGGGGGAGGGCAGTTTGATGTGGGGGGTGTTGGGGGTGGTGGGGGGGGCAGGGCGGGAGTGGGTATTGTTGAGTTGCGAGGAGGAGGAGGTCTTGGGAGCGGGGAGGCGTGAGATGGGTTAGGGGTGTGGTGGGTGGGGGGGTTGGGTTGCTTGGGTGCTGTTGGCCGTGGGTTGTGGGTTGGGTGTGAGGTGGGGGAGGTTTCGGGGGGGGGGGGGCTGATCGTGGGGGAGGGTGTGGGGGTGGTGAGGGTGTGGGAGTTGGGGGGTGGGGTGAGGGTGGGTGGGGGAGTGGTGGGGGGGTTTGCCCTGGTTTGATGGGGGTGGGGGGGGGGGTGGTGGGGGTGAGTGGGGGGGGGGGGGGGGCTTGGTGGTGGTGGTGGGTTGGGATGGTGGGGGGGCGTTGTGTGGTTGGGGTGGGGGGTGCAGGAGGGTTGTGGGTAGTGGGTGGGGGCTGGGGTTGGTGGGGGGGTGCTGTGCGGGTTTGTGGGTCGGAGGGGTGGGGGGGGAGTGGGTTGGGAAGGGTTGTGTGGGGGAGTGATGGGGGGCGTGTGTCGGGGGGGGGTGTGGGGGGGTGTGGTGGAGGGTGTTCGGATAGGAGGTGATGAGTTGGGTGGGGATGGGGGTGGGAGGGAGGGTTGTTCTGGTGTGGATTGGGGGGTGGGAGAGGGTGGTGTTAGGTGGGGAAGGGTGTGTTGGGGGTGTGGTGTAGGAGGGGGGGGGGGAGGAGGGTGGATGGGGGGTGCTGTGGGGTTGGGAGGGCGGGTTGGGGGGAGGGGGGGGGGGTGGAAGGGTATGGTGTCGGGAGGGGGAGGTATGGGGGGTTGTGGGGGGTGTGTGGGGGTGAGGGGTGGGGGTGGGGAGGGAGTAGGGTGGTGTCCGGCGGGGGGTGGTGGTGTGTGTTGAGAGGTAGGGGCGGGGGGTATGGGCGGTGGGGGGGGAGTGGGGGATTGTTGGGAGGGGGTGTGGGGGTGGGGATGTCTGGTTGTGGGTGTGGGGGGGGGAGGTGGGGTGGGGGTGGGCTGGGAGTGTTAGTGGGGTTGGGATGGGGTTGCTGTAGTGTAGGGGATTGGTTGGGGGAGGAATGTGCTGTTGGGTTTGGAATCGGGAGTGGTGTGGGTGGGGGTGTGGTGGGTGGGGGCAGTGTATGGGGGTGGGGTGCGAGGGGGGGGAGTGGTTGGGTGGTATGGGGGATTGGGGCGATCGTGGGGTGTATTGGTCTCCCGTGTGTCGTGGCGGTGGGGGGGAGGTGGGGGATTGGTTGAGTGAGGAAGTGGGAGTGGGGAGTGGGGGGGGGGTGGGGGGGGTGGTGGGGGGGGGGGGGTGCTGGGGGTGTTTTGCGGGGGGGGGAGGAGAGTGTTGGGGGGGCGGGGTAGGAGGGGAGTGGTGGTCGGGGGGTGTGGGTTCGGGGGGGGGGGGTGGGGGGTGGCAGTGTGGGGTTGTTGTTGGTGGGTGTGGGGAGGGTGGGTGGGGGTTGGAGGTAGTTGTGTGTGGACGGTCACGGGGGTGGTGTAGTGGGCTGGGAGGTTAGAGGCGGGGTGGTGGTGGGTGGGTTGTTGGGGGGTGGGGGTGAGGACGGGGGTGGGAGGGGGTTGGAGGGAGTTGGAGGCTTGGGGGGGGATGGGAGGGGGTAGGGTTGTGGGTAGGTATGTGTGTGTGTGTAGGATTGCCTGGTCTTTTTTTAGTTTCTTATTTTTTTTTTTTTTTTTTTTTTTAGTTTTTTTTTATTGTAGTTGTATTTTTAGTCTAGTGACACACAACTAGTCGTATAACTAGTCATTTTTAGTCCCAGACATGTCACAACTATAATTGATATAATGTATTGGATATGTCACCATATTTTAAGGCTAACACACATGCATACAACAAATACAAGGTCTGGTCTACTGGATGTCAAATACATAAGAGAGCCAATCATTCCATGACAACGTGTAAGATCAACTGCTTTCCCTTGTGGATCTTCATCTAGTTTGGATTTCTCCACCATGGGAGTATCTAATGGGTCACTGGTTTCCATACCATACTTTTTAATTATCTCACGAGCGTATTTGGATTGGTTAAGAAAGATGCCTCGAGGACTCTGAGAAATTTGAAGTCTATGAAAAAATGACATTTTGCCCATCATTGACATCTTAAATTTTGAAAACATTATTTCAGAAAATGTTTCACAGAGTTCAGGATCAGTAGAAGCAAATATTATATCATCTACATAGATTTATACCAGTAAGATGTCTTTGCCTTTTTTTCGAGTAAATAATGTAGGGTCAATCGCACATTTAGAGAACTTTTGGGAGAGTAGAAACGATGATAACAAATCATACCAAGCCCGTGGAGCCTGCTTTAACCCGTAAAGAGCCTTCTTGAGCTTGTACACATGGTTGGGATTATTGTTGGGAATTAAGGGCTTCTACAAAGTTTATACTATTGGTTCAACTTAGTACTGCCAAGCTTAAATAGTTTGTACTGCTCAGATTATAACTACCAGTACTAACTGGTTAGTACTGTTAGAGTAAAAGTTAGTACTGCCAGTACTAACTTAATACTACTGAAGAGAAGTTAACACTACTGCATGAAGATTAGGACTGATGAAGAGTTAAACGCGTTTTGTGATATGTATGGTCTTATTCTGTGTATATCTTATATAGTTAAAAGATATGTTAATATCTTGTAAAAGTTTAGAAGATTAGTAGTTATCTTGTAAAGGACTCCTTGGTGTATAAAAAGAGATCATAGGTTATAGTTTTAGATATACATCACATCACATCATATCAGTCTTTCATAGTATTCATAGCTTCAAGGTTGTAAACCCTAACACTGTCAAAGAGTGTTCGTATTAATATATTGAAGCTTATTGTTTTGGTTGTATTTCTGTGTCTCAAACATACTTTTTCTTTATTCTTCTTAGTGGTATAAACTAGATTCCGCATAGTTTATATCATACACTCAAAGTTTCAGTCTTAGTGCCTTTGGATTTATACAAGGATACTAAACCTTACATCAAGCTTAGGAGTTCAAGATCCTTTCACCCGGACCATTAAGTGGTATCAGAGCTTATGGTGAGGCTTTGAATAAGAAGAAACAAATAACACATACTAGATCTAATTCTCAGTGATAAGATGGAGGCAGGAACTACTTCTATAACTCTGACGTTAAGACTCCCTATCCTCAACCCAGGAGAATATGATCTCTGGTTAATGAGGATAGAAAAATACTTTCTCATGACTGATTACTCCCTCTGGGAGGTAATTCTAAATGGTAACAAAGTAATAAAGAGACAAGTTAGAGAAACTGAGCAGGAATATGAACCTACTATTGTAGAAGAAAAGCAGGACAAAAAGAATGAGATGAAAGCTAGAGGAACTCTGTTGATGGCACTCCTAAATAAGGATCAACTGAAGTTTCATTCATATAAAGATGCAAAATTGCTCATGGAAGCCATTGAAAAGAGGTATGGAGGAAACAAGGAATCCAAGAAAGTTCAGAGAACACTACTCAAGCAACAATATGAGAACTTTGCATGATCAAGTTCAGAAATAATGGATCAAACTTTTGATAGGTTGCAAAAACTTATTAGTCAGTTGGAAATTCAAGGTGAGGTTATTGCACAAGAGGACATGAACTTAAAACTGTTGAGAAGTCTTCCATCTGAATGGAAGACTCATGCTTTGATCTGGAGGAACAAAGAGGAAATAGAGACCATCAGTTTGGATCACTTATACAACAACTTGAAGATATATGAACCTAAACTTATAGGATCATCAAGTACAAGCCAAAATCCATAAAATGTAGCTTTTGTGTCCTCTAACAGCACTAACAGCAATAGCATATGGAAAAGTGGGTGGAGGATTTAAGATATACAATTGAAAGCAGATATAAACACTGCTTATGGAGTTAGTGCTGCTCATACTGAAAGTAATCCTGTTAACTCTACATCTGTAGATAACCTTAGTGATGATGTGATCTGTGCTTTCCTAGCAAGTCAGCCTAATTCTCCTTAACTTGCAAGAGATGATCTAGAACAAATTGATCCTGATGACCTAAAAGAAATGGATTTACACTAAGAGATGGCCATGCTGACAATCAGAGCTAGAAGGTTCATCAAGAGAATAGGCAGGAAGTTGGATATCAATGGTCAAAGAATTGGTTTTGACAAATCAAAAGTGGAGTGCTACAATTGTCATAAAAATGGTCACTTTGCAAGAGAATGTAGGTTTCCAAGGAATCAGGAGAACAGAGGAAGAAAGAATGGTAAAAGAACTATCATAGTGGAAACTCCCACTGAAAATGACTTGATTGCTCAAGATAGAATTGGAGGATATGATTGGAGCTACCAAGCTAAAGAAGAGCATCCTACAAATTTTGCATTGATGGCATATACATCTTCAGGAAGTTCTTCCAATTCAGATTCTAGGGTAGATTCTTGTTCTAAAACATGTGTAAAAGCTTATGCTACTCTCAAAGAACAATATGACACTTTGAATTCTAATTACAATAAGTCTTAATTTAATTTAGTATCTTATAAAGCAGGTTTAGAGTTAGTAGAAGCTAGACTAGCTCACTATAAGAAAAATAAGGCTGTGTTTGAAGAGAGCATTAATGTTTTAAAACTTAAAGTTAGACTAAGAGATAATGCCTTAGTTGAATACAAAAAGAAATTAGAAAATGCAGAAAAAAAGTAATAAGTTAAAACTAACATTAGAGAAGTTTCAAAATTCATCTAAATCTTTGAATAATTTGCTGGAAAGTCAAGTTAGTGACAAGTTTAAAACTAGACTAGGATATAATGCAGCTTCTCTTATAGTAGAAAGATTTGTGAATTCATCTGAGATGTTAGAAAATCAGGAGTATAATAAGTCCAAATCTGATATGTGGGAATCATTGCCCAGTTTCCCCTACCTTTATATAGGACACTTTCATTCCCTCCAACCTGATCTAATGTTTAATGGATGAAAAAATTTAGTTGAAAGGTGAGAATAGGATGTTATTATTGTTGTTACACCTAGTAATGTTAAAAAAGTTAAGTCAAATCATGAGTCTGCTGATGTAAAAAATAATGGTGATGCAGTAGAACCTAAAACTGTTAGGAAGAACAGCTTTAGACCTCCATTCGTTAGATTAGAATTCTGATGATGATAGTGAGGTAGAATTTATACCTAATATTGAGGATAAAACTGTTAGACCTAGCACCAAAAAGATAAAATTTGTTAAGTCTGCTGGGAAACAGTAGAGAAGGTAGAAACATCTAAATAAAACAAACACTATCCTAAAGGGAACCAAAGAAACTGGAACAATCTTATGTCCCAAAGACTAGGAAGTGACTTTCAAATGATTAATAAAGCTTGTTTTGTTTGTGGTAGTTTTGAGCATCTTCATTATGTGTGTGATAAAAAGGTTATAAAACCAGTGTAGAACAACTCAAGTAGGGTGAATCATAAGTACTTTGCTAATAAAATGACTCACCCTCACCCTAATAGAAGATTTTTTCCACAAGCAGTATTAACCAGGTCTGGCAAAATTAAATACACTGGTGCAATAGTGTTATAAAGCCTGCAGACCAGTTAATACCACTAGCTCAAAACCAACTGTGAATCATCCTAGACTAATATCAAATGCTTACAAAAAGGGATATTCACAAGTCACAAAGCCATTTAACAAGTATTCAGCAAACAAAAACAGTATTTTCAATAAAAATATTAATACTGTCAGGGTAAAAGATACCACTGCTA
Source organism: Tanacetum coccineum (assembly GCA_026074375.1). Classification (NCBI taxonomy): domain Eukaryota; kingdom Viridiplantae; phylum Streptophyta; class Magnoliopsida; order Asterales; family Asteraceae; genus Tanacetum; species Tanacetum coccineum. The sequence goes on along the minus strand of BQNB010047838.1, from coordinate 25,530 downwards.
GGGATAGAGCAGTAGTAATAAAACAAGGGAAAAATCGCTAATGCTATTAAGGCCTTATCAAGCTGGTGTTGGAAAGCCAAAAAGTAGTGCATCAAAATACTTTAAGAATATTCTTACATGATGCAACGAGCAGATCCAAGCCCAATAATGGCTTGGATCCCAAAAGAGCCAATTCTCATTATTTTATATTGGCAGGGGCAACCCACAGCAGAAGGAGTACAGGGAAAAATGAGTATTTAACAGTGGTTGTTCTAGGCACATGACAGGAAACAAATGTTATCTTACTGAGTATAAAGATTATCATGGTGGATTTGTTTCCTTTAGAGATGGTAAAGCTGGAATTTCAGGTAAAGGTAAAATCAAATCTGGAACATTGGTTTTTGATGATGTGTATTTTTGTAAGGAGCTTAAGTATAACCTGTTTAGTGTGTCACAAATTTGTGACAAAAAGAACAATGTTCTTTTTACTGACACTGAATGTCTAGTCTTATCTTCTGACTTTAAGCTACTTGATGAAAGTCAAGTCTTGCTGAGAGTTCTAAGAAAGGATAACATTTACAGTGTTGACCTAAAGAGTGTTGTTCCCACTAAAGGTTTAACTTGCCTCTTTGCTAAGGCCACAATTGATGAATCCAATTTATGGCATAGGAGGCTTGGTCACATAAACTTTAAAAACATGAACAAACTTGTGAGGGGAAACCTTGTTAGAGGTTTGCCTTCAAAGATTTTTGAACTGACCAATGTATCTTTTATTGCTTGTCAGAAAGGAAAGCAACACAAAGCCTCCTGTAAGGCCAAACTTGTGAACTCAATTAGCAAACCCTTACATATGCTTCATATGGACCTATTTGGTCCTACAAATGTTAAGAGTTTAATGAAAAAAGTCTATGCATATTTTTGTCACTGATGACTTTGATAATTTTCTTGGTATTCCTTTTTGGGCCATAAGATGAAACTTGTAGGATCTTAAAGACCTTCATAACAGAAATAGAAAATCTGCTAGACCACAAAGTAAAAGTTATCAGAAGTGACAATGGAACTGAGTTCAAAAATAGTGTAATGAATCAGTTATGTGAGAATGAAAGGTATTTTTTTTTTTTTTTTTATTTAAAAGGGAATTCAGTTTGCTAGGCTCCTCAGCAGAATGGATGTTTGCTGATAGAGGAAAATAGAACACTGATAAAGCTTTGCAAGAACTATGTTAGTTGACTCTAAGTTGCCAACCACCTTTTGGGCTGAAGCAGTTAATACTGCTTGATATGTGCTAAATAGGGTCTTAGTATTAAGCCTAATTCCAAGACACCTTATGAACTTATTCATAGAAGAACTCCATTGATAGACTTCATGAACCTTTTAGGTTCCAGTTTTCCATCTTAAAGTACCAGGGATCATCTAGGCAAGTTTGATGGAAAAGCTGATGAGGGATTTTTTTGTTGGGTACTCTGTGGTTAGCAAGGCTATGAGAGTATTTAACAAGAGGAACAAGATAGTTGAAGAGACCTTAAACATTAGATTTCTTGAAAATGCACCTAATGTGACAGGAAATAGACCAGACTAACTTTTTGATGTTGATTCTTTGTCAAAATCTATGAACTATGTACCAGTTGTTGAAGGAAATCAAACTAATGGTATTACAGGAACTAGAGATAATATTGTTGCAGGTCAAGCTGAAAAGAAGACAGAACCTAAACAAGATATATATCATAATACTTATGCACAACAGATCCATTAATCTCTTAAAGGTCCTAAGGATATGAAGAGAGCTGGAGTGAAGCCCTACAAGTGAAGAAAGTGAGCTTCAGATAAAGAATGGTAAAGGAAAACAAGACTCATGAAGTGAGTTTTAAAGGCTACTTCAACAAGAAAAAAGCATGATTGAACATCATAACATTCACTAATAGTTTAATAAACTGTGAGAACACCTTTAGTATTGTTGAACCATTATTCTACAATATAGCTCCATCAACACCAGTTAATGCTGCTAAACTTTTGAGGAACACATTTGAACAATTTTTCACCTATCAAAAATGCATTTACTCTTCCAGATGTTCTAAATGTATCTCCAATGGATGATAACATTGGAATTTTTGCTGGTGCATATGATGATGAAGATGTGGGTGGACAAACTGACCTCAACAACTTGGAGACAACCATGAATGTCAGTTCTATTCCCATAACAAGAATTAACAAAGATCATCCAATTGAACTAATAATTGGAGACTTGCACTCAGCTCCACTAACAAGAAGGATGTCACAACAAAATCTTAAAGAACATTGTTTGGTAAGCTACATTAACAACAGAAGAACAAATCATAAAAATTATCAAAACTGATTGTTTGCCTGTTTTCTCTCTCAAAAGGAACCCAAGAAGGTGATTCAAGCTCTAGAAGATCCAAGCTGGATAGAAACAATGCAAGAGGAGCTTCTACAATTTGAACTTCAGAAGGTTTGGACACTGGTTGATCTACCTAATGGAAAGAGGGCCATTGGAATAAAATGGATATTCAGAAACAAGAAAGATGAGGAGGAATTGTTGTTAGAAACAAGGAAAGACTGGTTGCACAAGGTTACACCAAAGAAGAAGGCATTGATTATGATGAGGTTTTTGCTCCTGTTGCAAGGATAGAAGCAATCAGGTTATTTTTGGCCTATGCATCATATATGGGTTCTGTAGTACCCGAAGATGTGAAGAGTGCCTTCCTTATATGGCCTGATTGAAGAGAGGTATATTTTTGCCAACTTCCAGGTTTTGAAGATCCACATTACCCTGATAAATTCTATAAGGAAGAAAAACTTTGTATGGTCTACATCAAGGGCTCCTAAAGCCTGGTATTAGACCCCTATCTAAACCTACCTTTTTGGAAAATAAAATTTAGAAGAGGCACCTTCATAAGACATTATTCCATCAAGAAGGACAAGAGTAACTCCTGTTAGTGCAGAGTGTTGTAGATAAATCATATTTGGGTCTACAAAGAAGACTTTATGTCTTGAGTTTGAACAGATGATGCACAAGAGATTCCAGATGAGTTCTATAGGGGATCTCACCTTCTTCTTAGGTCTATAAGTACAACAAAACGAGGACAGAATCTTTATCAGACAAGACAAGTATGTAGCTGATATTCTGAAAATGTTTTATTATGTCACTGTAAAGACAACAAGCACTCCTATGGAACCTAACAAGGCATTGGTCAAGGATGAAGAAGCTGATAATGTGGATGTTCATTTATATAGATCAATGATTATATCATTGATGTACCTAACAGCTTCTAGGCCATACATAACTTTTGTTGTTTGTGCTTGTGCAAGGTTCCAAGTTACACCTAAAACCTCGCATCTTCATGTTGTGAAGAGGATCTTTAGATACTTGAAAGGTCAAACTAAATTGGGCCTTTGGTATCCTAAATGATCACCATTTGAACTTTGGAAGCTTTTAGAAGTGAAATGCATGTGCTAGTCTTGACAGGAAATCCACAACAGGAGGTTGTCAATTTCTTGGCAAAAGATTAATTTCATGGCAATGTAAAAAGCAAACAATAGTTGCAAACTCTACTACTGAAGCAGAATATGGTGCTGCTGCAAATTGCTATGGACAGGTGTTGTGGATCCAAAATCAAATGCTTGATTATGGGTTCACTTTCATGAATACCAAGATTTACATTGATAATGAAAGTACCATTTGCATTATGAATAATCCAAAGTTTCATGCTAAAACTAAGCACATTGAGATAAGGCATCATTTCATCAGAGATTCTTACAAGAAGAGGCTCATTCAAGTAATCAAGGTACATTCAGATCAGAATGTTGTAGATCTTCTCACAAAGGCATTTAATGTTAGCAGGTTTAACTTTCTAATTGCTAGCATTGGATTACTTAATCTCTAAGGATGTGTTTGTTTAAAATGAATTTAGAAGTAAAAACTGGTAGTTGTAAGATTAATGCTGCTAGGCAAGTTTTTGTACTGCTAGGCAAAATGTTAAAACTGCTAAGTATAATTAGTACTGCTAGTTATACTTGAAACTGCTAGTTAAAACTGTTAGTCATAATTAAAACTGGTAAACAAGAAAATACTTTGGATTGTATATTCTTAGTTTTGGACTAACATTTGCAGGTTAAGCATATTGAGCACTTGGTATTAGATGCTAAACCTCTAAAGTATTGTTTAAGGGGAGGCTAATTATGTCAATATGCAATCAAGAATGGTTGGAAGGACATGTAGAACCAAAAGAGGTCGGGACACTAAGATACCTCAGTCTGGTGGTCCCCCTGTAAAGGTTGGTGATGAGGCTGTCCATAAGGAGTTGGGGTGATAGAATGGAAAAGGGCTGCCACTACTACTTCTAGCTTAGAAGCAGAGCAAGACAGTGGTAACATTAATAGGACCCAATCCATGGCAACACTTAATAAGCCAAGTCCTTAGGGAACTGGTTCAGGTAGTGGTCCTATGTGCCAAGTTACCATATTGGGGTTGCAGATGTTCAAACTAGGTTTGAGGCTGCATCTAAATAGTCCAATGATCCACCTCTCTCAAAAGTTAACACACTTGGAAGTGGGGAGGACAATATGAAACTAATGAAATTGATGGTACATTATACAAAACTGTCTGAATTGGTAAGAAAAAGAAAGAGAGAATTAGGATATAAAACAGAAAGAGAGATGTGTGAAATAAAAATAGAAAGAGTGATTGAGTAAGAAAAAGAATTGAGAGAAAAGTGAGAATAAAAACAGAAAGGGAGATTGTGAGAGTCAAAATTGGTGATGGAAATGCTTTTTGGATGAAATTGAGGTAAACACTGGGTATCTCAAAAGTAAGTTACTGCTAGGCATTACTTAGTACTGTTGGGCATTACTTAGTACTACTGACCATGTTTTAGTACTGCTGGGCTTAAAGTTAGTACGGTTAGGCTAAAATTAGTTCTGGTGGGTGACTGTTAGTACTGTTTGAGGCATAACATAATTTCCTTAATTAAATATAGCTGTTGTGAAATTTCTGCCAACTACTTCGTTTATAGGTTTGACTAATTGGAGAATTCATGATCTTTCTATAAATTCATAAGATTTATTCAAGATAAGTATAAATTTTATTCAGTCGGTCTGATTAAAAACCTTAAATACTCTCTCTTATCTCAAATTACCTCTATCAAACACACATACTCTCATCCACCATTATATCCCAGGACCTTAATTAACCTTCTTTACATCAAATGGCAAATTTAGACTTTTGCGACAAGCACAACATGATTGCCTACTTACAGAAGTCAAAAAGAAGTGAAGGGTTTCATCAAATAATTGATTTTCCCACTGCAAGTCATATTAAGTATGCCCTCACTGAAAACCAATTTATCCAATCTACTCTCATAGAGCCAGTTTTGGGTAAACTCTACTGCAGCACTCCTTTTAGGATGAGCACATGGGTATTACTTTAACTGCTATAATAGATTGGATAGTCAAGGTAGTTCTAGGCCTATATTAGAAGACATCTTAAGTTAGAAGATTCTGATGGTATTAGTACTTTATCTACTATAGAAATTTTTAAGCAACTTGCTCTTATGAGGTATGTGTCCAACTCTGACAGCTTAACTTTTAAAAAGGGACACTTTTCCCCTCAGTGGAAATTTTTAATTCATACCATCTTTCACTGCTTAAGTTCTAAGAAAACTGCTTGGAAACAGTTTAGTAACAATATAGCAACTGCTATAATTTGCTTGGCCACAAACAAAACCTTTAATTTTTCCAAATTGATTTTTGAGGCCATGGTGAAAAACTTGGACAGTAAGACAAAGTTTTTGATGTATCCAAGATTTATACAAATCTTTTTGAACAAGCACAAGAGATTGCTTCTACCCCATAAAAGAATTTATATTGCTCCTACCCTTACTCAAAAACTGTTTAGCAATATGAAAAGAGCTTCCAAGGGATATACTAGGGTGGACACTCCATTGTTTCAAACAATGCTTGTTCAGGGTCAGACTTTATAGGGTGAAGGATCAACAATCCCAGTTGAGTCCCATCACACACCCACTAGTGCTTCATCCACCTCACAACCACCAACTTCATCACCATCTATGTTGCTGAAGAGGCTGCTCCAATGCCCTATGATTCACCTCTCCTAAGGGTTCACTCACTTGGAAGTGATGAGGGCAGTTTGACACTGAATGAATTGACGGTTCTTTGTACCTCATTATCCAAGAAAGTGGAAAGTTTGGAATCTGACTTAAAGCAGACAAAACAGACATATGGTGCTGCTTACACTAAGCTCATCATGAAGGTGAAGAAGTTAGAGCACAAAGTAAAGTCAATCAAAGCTAGAAGAAAGGTCAGACTTGTTATTTCAGATGATGAAGATGACTTGGAGATCCCTTCCAAACATACAAGGGAGAAGATTGCTTAATTGATAGACAGATGAGGGATCACTCACACAGTTCAGAAGGTGGCACACAGACTCATTGGAGGAGTGATTGAAGATCTTATGTATGAGACTGGTGTATATGACTACCCAGAAGGATTTACAGGACCAAGTATTTCAATTACTACTGCTGAACCAGTTACAACTGCTGGTGAAGGAGTTAGTACTGCTAGAGCAATTCCTGAAGAAGTTAGTACTGCTGAACCAGATATGGATGTAACACTTGCTGAAGCACTTGTGGATCTCTTGAAGAGTGGAAAGAAAAAGTCACCAAAGCCAAAAGCAAGAGGTATCTCTTTTCAAGATCCTGAAGAAGTTGCAAGAAGAGAGGTTATTTCACCACCAGTTTCAAAGATTTCAGCAAAAGACAAGGGAAAAGCCATAATGACTGAACCAGAGAAGCCATTAAAGAAGAAGGACCAGATTCAGAGTGATGAAGAATTAGCTCTCAGACTCCATGCTGAAGAACAAGCTGAATTTGAAAGACTGCAAAAAGAAAGAGTTGCACAAGAAGAAGCTAGCAGAGCAGCTATCTATGAAGAAATGGATAACATTCAAGCCATGATTGAAGCTGATGAGCAATTAGCTGCAAGAGTCCAAGCTAAGGAACAAGAACTATACTCTATTGAAGAAAAATCAAGACTGTTAGTGGAGATGATAGTAGAAAGAAAAAGGTTCTTTGCAGCACAGAGAGCAGCAGAGCAAAGGAGTAAACCACCCACCAAAACTCAGATGAGGAATAGAATGTGTACATACCTAAAGAATATGGGTGGATACAAACACAATCAGCTAAAAGGAAAGAGTTATGAAGAGATTCAGAAGCTCTTTGACAAAACATACAAACAGGTAAACTCTTTTGTACCTATGGCATCAGATGATAAGGAAAAAGGTAGTGAAAAGAAGGCTGGAGGCAGTAGAAAGAAAACACTTGCTAAGAAAAGAGCAGGTGAAAAGAAAAGTGAACAAAGTTCTAAAAGACAAAAGATGGAGGATGATGCTGAGAAAGAAGAGCTTAAAGCTCATTTGGATATAATTCCTGGAGATGATGTAGCTGTAAGTGTTGAATCATTAGCTACAAAGTATCGAATAGTTGATTAGAAGACACGTGTTCTATCAGAAGACAAGATGTATTATGAGATCATCAGAGCTAATGGAAGTACTAAATCTTACAAGATATTTATAGAGATGCTTGATGATTTTGATAGGCAGGATGTGTTAGATTTATATAGGCTGGTTAAAGAAAGGTTTCAGACTACAAGCCCAGAAGGATATGACATATTACTTTGGGGAGATCTCATTACTATGTTTGAACCAAGTAAAGATGATGAAGTCTAATAGCTCCATTAGATTACACCATTGATCACTAAGATTATTTTGAGTCATGTGAATTCGATGGAAACTGGCATTAGCTATGCACAGCCTGGAAGAGGAAGAACATATCCTGCATACTCAAGAGATGCTTTCAAGAATGTTGAGTGGAAAGTTAGAGGTTAATAATGAAAGTGAAATGGAATTTGAGCTTTTTAGATTTATAAGATCATAGATTGAATAGTAGAAGAGTGTTTGGAAGAATACTCTCAAAAAGGTTTAAAGAAACTTGATAATTTAGAGGTAAATCACAAGTTTAGGGGAGGATTGTTAGGAATTAAGGGCTTCTACAAAGTTTATACTGCTAGTTCAACTTAGTCTGTCAAGCTTAAATAGTTTGTACTGCTCAGATTATAACTACCAGTACTAACTAGTTAGTACTGCTAGAGTAAAAGTTAGTACTGCCAGTACTAACGAATATTTTGCTGAAGAGAAGTTAACACTACTACATGAAGATTAGGACTGATGAAGATGTTAAATGCGTTTTGTGATATGTATGGACTTATTCTGTGTATATCTTATATAGTTAAAAGATATGTTAATATCTTGTAAAAGTTTAGAAGATTTGTAGTTATCTTGTAAAGGACTCCTTGGTGTATAAAAGGAGATCCTAGGTTATGATAGTTAGAAAGGCACGTCACATCATATCAGTCTTTCATAGTATTCATAGCTTCAAGGTTGTAAACCCTAACACTGTCAAAGAGTGTTCGTATTAATATATTGAAGCTTATTGTTTTGGTTGTATTTTTGTATCTCAAATATACTTTTTCTTTATTCTTCTTAGTGATATAAACTAGATCCCGCATAGTTTATATCATACACTTAAAGTTTTAGTCTTAGTGCCTTTGGATTTATCCAATGATACTAAACCTTACATCAAGCTAAGGAGTTCAAGATCTATTCATTGGGATCAACACTCACCAAATCACTCTATCTGTTTTTATCACACACAGCTCTCTTTCTATTTTTCAACTCACAAATTCTCTCAATTCTTTTACTCGCCAAATCACTCTATCTGTTTTTATCACACATCTCTCCTTCTGTTTATAACTCACAAATTCTCTCAATTCTTTTACTCACTAAATCACTCTGTCTGTTTTTATTACACATCTCTCTTTTTGTTTTTATTCTCACCATTTTCATAATCAAGACTTTAAAGATTAGAGTGAAACAGTCGCTTCTATTTGGTTAAAATGTTTGTACTTTTGTTACCTCATTTAAAAGTTCTTTATCAAAAACATTAAATATGTCTTTTTAGGTCTTTTAATAACTGTAATTATATATTTTTAGAAACAAAAGCTTTAGTGTGTTCACCACAAATTCCCTTTTGTATTGCATTAGGACGTGTTTGGCTTTTTCACCACATTGTCAAATTGGCCAGTATAGGTTATTTAGCTTTTTAAGGCTTGTATTAAACAGGCTTACTTTAGGAAGTTGCACCATGGGCCTCAATTTTTGACAGGCGAAGAAAGACAGGATTGGTGTGTATTAGGGTTTGTGAAGTTTGTAGAAACAGAAAAGATTGATTTATCAGACAGTTTCTTATTACGGGGACAAAAGTTTTTACCTAAATCTTCAAGATAAATCGATTTTAACTACGTTTTAATTAATTTGGTCTATAATGTTAAACTTTCTTTTCTATAACTTTTTGGTTCACTTTACTGTCTTCAAAAGCATTTTGATGACTATCTTCCTCAAGACATCAATGTCTATCAAAATCAGCAATGATATCACATTGGTTTCCTTAGCACATTAACATATACCATCATTAGGCATTAGCACTAATATGATAAGCTGTTCTTAGATAAAATGGATGTTTTGAATACCAAGCAGCTTGTTTCCAGGTTGTTATCATAGAAAAACTGGTGTAGGCTTTCTAAGATCTACAGTTTTCGAGGGATTGACCCATTTTACAAACAATATTCTCCAGTTCTTTAACTTTCTTTTCCAAATTAATTTTTTTATCAATATTCTTAGCTTCTTTTTCCATGGATTTGTTTTTGAAAACAATAAATGTGTTTGTTAACAATTCCTTTTCCTTTGATTGTTCAGAAAGAGTTTGTTTTAGATAGTTAATTTCCTTTTAAAAATTCGCAAATTGTGCCTTTTTCTCCTGAATTATATCATCTATTATAAGCTTTTATCAAGTACATAAATCCACATTTTGTCTTTCTTCTAGCAATTTCACCCGTTCTTTGTATCTTTCAAGCTCAACAGATAAGGATTCATTAGGAATTAGATTGTCTTTATTGACCTTGTTACAATTAGTTACTTGATTTGATAGTTGTTCAAACACAGATAATATCATGGCATCTTGTTGTGCAGAAGAATTTGTATCCTAAATAGCTGCATTTTATGTTTCAAGCAGATACTAAGAATAAGGAATGATATTGCTGTCACTTGTTATCTCATTCTCTGGATAATTCACAAGATGAGTTTGTTCAAAATACTACATCTCTTGCACACTTTGATTTAGCATATCATTATGAGTGATTTTAGAGTGAGGTGCCTCGGAGAGAACATCTGATCCGTAACTAGACAAATTAGCCATAAGAACAACCTTGGCTATAGATAAGTCATTGTTGTACATTTCCACATAATTCACAGAATCATTCATAGCAACAGAAGAATTCATATTTACAGAAGTATTTATATCCAACAAAGAATTCACAACAATATTCATAATATCTTGAGAAATGATTTGATTCAAGAGTCGATCGTTTTTAATCAAAAATTGTTTCTTTTGAATTTTAGAGCACTGTTTGTCTACATGATACTGTTGAACAGTAGCTTCCATTTAGTTAAAAACTGTTTGTACTTCCGTTATCTCATTTAAAAGATCTTTATCAAAAACATTAAATATGTCTTTAAGGTCTTTAAAAATAGAATTATCTCTTTTAGAAAAACAGCTTTAGTGTGTTCACCCCCCATTTCCCTTCTGTTAAAGCATCAGACGTGATCTGCTTTTTCACCACATTGTCAAATTGGCCAAGATGGTATTTAAGCTTTTTAAGGCTTGTATTAACCAGGCTTACGTTAGGAAGTTCCCAAGGAGCCTCAATTTTGACAGGCGAAGAAGCAGATTAGTGAGTATTAGGGTGTGAAGTTTGTAACCGAAAAGCTTGTTTATCAGACAGTTCTTATTATGGGACAAAATGTTTACCAAAATCTTCAGATAATCGATTTAACTCAGCATAATTAATTTGGTCTAATGTTAACTTTCTTTTCTAAAACTTTTGGATCACTTTGTCTTAAAAGCATTTTTGATCGACTCTCTTCCTCAAGCATCAAAGTCTATTCAAAATCAGCAATTGAAATCACATTGGTTTCCTTAGCAATAACACTACCATCATAGAGCATTAGCCTAATATGCTAAGCTTTCTTAAGATAAAAAGGATTTTGAAAACCAAGAGCTTGTTTCAGGTTGTTATCATAGAAAACTTGTGGTTTCGTAAGCATCTACACAGTTTACGCGGATAGTCTCCATTTTAACAAAAATATTACTCCAGTGCTTGTAACTTTCTTTTCAAATCAATTTCTTTATCATATTACCTTAGCACTTTTTCCATGGATTTGTTTTGAAAACGATCAACGATATAAATGTGTTGTTAAACAATTCCTTTTCCTTTGATTGTTTAGAAAGAGTTTGTTTAAGTACATAGTACTTTCCTTTTAAAAATTCGCAAATTGCCTTTTCTCCTGATTAAATATGCTATTATAAGCTTTTATCAAGTACTTTAAATCCACATTTTGGTTCTTTTCTTCTAGCAATTTCACCCGTTCTTTGTATCTTTCAAGCTCAACAGATAAGGATTCATTGAATTAGATTGTCCTTATTGACCTTGTTACAATTAGTTATTGATTTGATAGTTGTTCAAACACAGATAATATCATGGCATCTTGTTGTGCAGAAGAATTTGTATCCTAAATAGCTGCATTTTATGTTTCAAGCAGATACTAAGAATAAGGAATGATATTGCTGTCACTTGTTATCTCATTCTCTGGATAATTCACAAGATGAGTTTGTTCAAAATACTACATCTCTTGCACACTTTGATTTAGCATATCATTATGTGTGATTTTAGAGTGAGGTGCCTCGGAGAGAACATCTGATCCGTAACTAGACAAATTAGCCATAAGAACAACCTTGGCTATAGATAAGTCATCACAGTCAGAATCATATGCATACAAATCATTGGCTTGATAAGCTACATTGTATGTAATGACTGTCTGTGTAACTGGACCTTCTGCAACTCCACGGTCTGCCAAAAATTCCAATTCCTCCTCATTCAGAACATTACTAGATCCTTGTACTTCAACTTGAAGAACTTTATCTCTAAACCATGTAGCATCCCTTTTCCTCCTTGGCTTTGGGCACTGTCTTGCCATGTGACCTTCCCCTTAGCAGTTAAAACACTTTACAACTCTTTGTTGACCTGAATTATTCCCACCTATTCTTGAGATGTTAGCCCTTGTTCTAAAATTACTAGCAGCAAATAAACTTTGTTTCCCCTGAACTGCTTGAACAGTCACCCTTCCATCATGAATAGTTGCTTGTTATCTTGGGTTGGAAGAATTTCTTAGCTGATTGTTGGTAGTAAGGAAACGAGATGAGACGACAGTAGACAGAACTGACATCATTTTGTTAACGGCATCAATAGGGTCATCTCTTTGCTTAAATACAAGAACTACTAGACAGGAGTCTATCTGAGGAAATTCAGTAAGATGTGTTTGTTGATTAACTGTGGAGACAGTATATTTAATTTAAGGAATGGATTGTGGTTGTGGACAAGCATCTTGATGTACAGTGGATGAGTAAGCATTAGGATACGGTGTTGATGGATAAGTAATTGCATGAGGTTTGGATGGATAAGTAGTTAAGTAATGTTGTGTGAGATGAATTGATCCATATTGAGGAGACTAAGATGGTGAAAACTATTGTGGAACTAAGGATTGTGTTAGGAATTATATTTGAGTTGATAAAGACAAATAATGAATGAAACAAGATGGAAACAAGAAGGACCAAAGTCGTCATTGTAGAAGTCTTCAAAAGATAAGAATTAGAAGATTCTCTCAAATTTGGTCAAAGATAAAGATAATGATTTGGTCAAAGATAAGAACAAGAACAAGATTTGGTCAAAGATAATTAATTGGTCAAAGATAAAAACAAGAACAAGATTTGGTCAAAGATAATTAATTTGGTCAAAGATAATTAATTTTATCATTATTATCTTTATTAGTTTCCATGTAAACCTTGACTCCTTATACTATAAAAGGAGGTCTAAGGTATGTAGTTTAATTATCCACCATAGTTAGATCTCTCTCAATGAGAGTCTAATAGAAGAACACACGTGTGTGTATATTAGTTAGCATAGTAATAGATGAATGATCAACATCTATATGTATTAGTTAGTTTATGAATAAAACCTTGTTCATAACATTGTTGTTCTTATTTGTTATTCCACTACGTGATCAATGTTATGATATCCTACAAGACATAATCAATGAGTTGATTATGACAAAACATATTAAAGATGGAGGACCTACAAGACAAAGCTGGAATAACATTAATGCTGATTGAAGATTAGTCAAAGAAAAAAACCTAACACGGACGCGTTGGATCTGAACCGATGAAGAAGTTTACGGCTCGTTTTTGGAGATTATTTGAAGAAGACATTTGATATTACTTTTTGATGTGTAAAAAATTGATTTTTCACAGGTTTTGTGTTCTTATCATATCTTTAAGAGTGTAACCTTTAGATAACTTGTTCGTGATTATAAGGCGGTGACGAAGAACTTGAGGAAATCTAGCAAAGGTGTACGATCTACTTATATGCTTACTACTTATCATTTTGCTATCACTTTAAGGAGTTACGTTATTTGTTCAGTGTCCTCATTAAATAGAGGAAAATGAGGATTTTGTCAAGAGACATAGGTCTACTTATACATAGCAGGTATAAGACTCGACGTCATGTGGATAAACAGGATATAAGACACACGTTTGGGAAATGCAACAAATTCGTATTATTCATTTTTCTTCATCATTGATCACTACTTGGAGCCTACTGAGTTCAAGATTCACTACATGCACTATTTGAGGGGAAGTTGCTCATTTTCAGAAGACCCCTACTTGATTATAACAAAAAGGGGAAGAAGTTTCATTCGTATATTAACTTCAGGGGAAGTTCATGCTTATTGGGTTTTGTCATTATCAACTAGGGGAAGATTTTTAGGAATTATATTTGAGTTGATAAAGACAAAATAATGAATGAAACAAGATGGAAACAAGAAGGACCAAAGTCGTCATTGTAGAAGTCTTCAAAAGATAAGAATTGGAAGATTCTCTCAGATTTGGTCAAAGATAAAGATAATGATTTGGTCAAAGATAAGAACAAGAACAAGATTTGGTCAAAGATAATTAATTGGTCAAAGATAAGAACAAGAACAAGATTTGGTCAAAGATAATTAATTTGGTCAAAGATAATTAATTTTATCATTATTATCTTTATTAGTTTCCATGTAAACCTTGACTCCTTATACTATAAAAGGAGGTCTAAGGTATGTAGTTTAATTATCCACCATAGTTAGATCTCTCTCAATGAGAGTCTAATAGAAGAACACACGTGTGTGTATATTAGTTAGCATAGTAATAGATGAATGATCAACATCTATATGTATTAGTTAGTTTATGAATAAAACCTTGTTCATAACATTGTTGTTCTTATTTGTTATTCCAATGCGTGATAAATGTTATGATATCCTAGATGGGCAAAAAGATCTATGAAGCCTACAATTAGGTTTCAACAGATTGTTATATGAGGATTGATAAGTGTTAATGTGTGATGGTGTCATTTGATGATTTGCCACTAGTGCAAGTGGATCTTGATTGCGTTCACGCATAATACAGACTTCATTTGCATGGAGTTCATGTTGTTTAAGACATGCATGAAGCTGATCAAAGTTGGTGGTGTGCAAATCTCTTACAAATTTGACATTAGTCACAAACTTACTCCATTCAGGTGGAAGACTGTTTAAGAACTTGGTATTGGCCTAAAATTGCTCTAATTTCATTTTGAAAATGTTCATGTCATTGATCAGCTGAGTAAATCTCAAGTAATACTGATGAAGTGATTCCCCCTTAATGTGAGCAAACTTATCAAATGCATCATACAGTTTACACTCCCTTTCTTACTTTGTCAATGAAGTACCTTGCATTAGTAGTTGAATTCTTTCCCATAGATCCTTAGCAACCCTGTGATGATAAATGAGAGAATAGACATCAGATGGTAGTCCTTGAAGAATGATATTAGTTGCCTTGAGATCATAATCAACTTGAATTTTTTCAGTTGCAGACAATTCCTCATATTTCTTTATCCTTGTCACACCATTTTCTTCAATCGTAGGCCAAATGAGTAGACTATGTTCAACTGATTCAAGTATCATTCTTCCATGCTCTATGTTTTTCATGTAAAGTTATTCTGCTTTTCTAGGAATCATACAGGTGTTTCTCTAACATTAGTGGACAATTGTCAACACCAGAGAGTATCATGAATTCAGCAAGAGTAGACATTGTTACTTTGATGTTATTAGATTACTTGTTGATCGGACAACGATAAGAAGTAATTGTGTTAAAGTGAGATGTCTTTTAGGTGTATTAAGTCTTGAAACTACATGGGATTTTACAACTCTTGATTAAACTGGGAAAATACCATTTCACCGAATTTTACAAATCAAAGGAATAAACCGTATAATTCAAATATGGTTAATTTGCCTCTGAACTAGAGATTAATTCGCCTTCAGAGTATGTATTAAATCGCCTTCCATGTAAGTGAATTAAATCTCCTTCAAAAAAAAATTAAATCGCCTTTAAATAATTATTAATTCGCCTTAGACCAAATGATTAATTCGCTTTCAGTAGTGCTTAATTCGCTTTGAGAGATAGAGATTAATTCGCCTTGGATAAAGGAATAATTCTCCTTTAAAATTAAACAACTTAATTCGCCTTCAAGGAGAGATTAATTCGCCTTCAGAGAATGTCTTTAATTCGCCTTCACAGAAAGATTAATTCGCCTTCCAAGAAAAAAAATTAATTCGCCTTCAACAAACAAAACTAATTCACCTCCAAGGTAATAATAATTCACCTTCAAGAGAAATATTAATTCGCCTTCACTAAATAGAACTAATTCGCCTTTAACAAAAAATACCTAATTCGCCTTCAAGAAGAATATTAATTCGCTTCCTGCTAAAACGAACTCTAACTTTTCCAAAACACTAAAAGACTCACTTTTTGACATTTTTACACAAAATTTATTGTACAACTAGTAATTATAAGCATATAGGAACCTTAAAAATGCAAACTTTATGGTTTTTACGACAAAAAATTTGAAATCAAGATTTGTACATACAAAACTTTCGAATACAAAAAAATGCATAAAAATGTTGTTTTCTTGGATCTAAGCTTGTATACCTTGTATAACTGTGATACTAGATCATCTATTCCAAAGAAAAAGATTGGTTTGTGTACAAGCAATCTTCGAACCAAGAAGAAAATAAAAATGACGAAAAGAAAATGAGATAAAACGTATACAAGAACAAACAATATCACCCCATGGCTCTTGATACTAATTGTAAATCTAAGTAACCTTTAAACACACAAAGAACTATGAAGAAATCTAAAGAGAGAAAGAGAGTGTGAGGTTGTTTTTAGTGAGAGAAAGTAAAAGAGAATAATGATATAACTATGTGTGAAATGAAACAACCAACACCCTTTCCATAGCATGGAAATGGTTTAAATACTACATATGGCCGGTTCGGTAAGGCATTGTCCATGGGCTTTCCATGGGATTTTCCTTAACTAAGCTATCTAGTTTCCAAATATTACTATACGAGATATCTAATGAAATTAATAGAATTGACCGATACTTTCGTATTCCTAACAAAAAGGGTGTTTTAGGTGATTTTAGTGTTTTTGTTTCGTCAGCATGTTGTGAAAAATATGTATTTTTAAATCCTGCGAAATACGTATTTGTGCGAAATATTACAGGTTGTTATTTCTGCGGAATAAGTATCTGTGCGAAACATTAAAAAGTTTTATTTCTGCGAAATACATACTTGTGTGAAATATTACACAGGTTGTTTCTGTGGAATATTACACAGATTATTTATGCGGAATATTACATAGGTTATTTCTGCGGAATAATACATAGGTTGTTTCTGTGGAATATTACACAGGTTATTTCTGCGGAATATTACATAGGTTATTTCTGCGGAATAATACACAAGTTGTTTCTGCGGAATATTACAGTCTTGTTTTTGCAAAATATTACACAGTCTTGTTTTTGCGGAATATTACACAGATTATTTGCGCGAAACATTACACGGGTCATTTCTGCGAAATATTACATTTCTCAGGAAAATATTATTTTCAACGGTTTGTCTTTATTTTGTAAAATCCCGCGAAATGCCACAATTAATCACCTTCCACAAAAACTCTTTAACACAAGTCTCCTTTAATACTGAACGATCAAACTTTATAATTTCACATAACAATCACTTGAAAATGACTACATTGGCAGAACACATGATTGTGACAGGGGCCGATAACCGTCCTCTTATGCTTGAAAAGACAATGTACAACTCTTTGCAGAATCATATGTTGCTTTACATAAAAGGAAAGGAACACGGTAGAATGATGCTTAACTCAATTCTCCACAGACCACTTGTTTATGGTACTATTGAACTGGATGATGTCACTAGAACCAACACTTATGAAGAACCCATAGATGCAGAGAAGTTTCAAGACAATTGTGATGTTAGAGCCACAAATATCATTCTTCAAGTTCTTCCACCAGAAGTGTACTCTCTTGTCAACCATCATGCGATTGCTAAACAAATTTGGGATCAAGTTAAGTTACTCATGCAAGCAACCGAACTGTCACGAAAAGAAGGTGAGTGCAAACTATACAATGAGTTTGATAGGTTTACTTTCATAAAGGGTGAGTTACTTCATGACTATTACTTGCAATTTACTTAACTCATTAATGATATGCACTCTACAGGAATGACAATGCAGTAGGTCCAAGTCAATACTAAGTTTCTGAACAGTCTTCCACCTGAGTGGAGCAAGTTTGTGACTGATGTAAAGTTAGCAAGGAACATGCATACAACCAACTATGATCAGCTTTATGCATATCTCAGTCAACACGACGCACATGTTACTGAAGTCCGCTTAATGCGTGAAAGGTTTCTAGATCCACTTGTCTTGATTGCTAACTCTCCTTATGTCCCTTCATATCAAACAAGCCATTAATATAACACCCTGTGTTTTCAAGTCATTGACGATGTCAACAAATCCGCAGTGTACCTTTTGTATTGTACGCATTTACTTGTTACTTGGAAAATTGTAAAGTAGGTTACATCAGTCGCCCAAAAACTCCCTCAACGTTCATTTTAAAACGGGCATCAAACAATTAAATGTGTTAATTCAAAGCAAGGGATATATAATTATTCCTTTCGACCGCCCCCCCCGATATTCATTAACTTATGATCATCTTTATTTTTATCGGATACGTAAAAGTGTCTACGTTTCGGATAAATTGCAGCATGTTAGGCACTCGGAACCACAAAAACTTTTCTACGCTTCAACAAATACCCACGTTTATACCCAATACCCAAAATTTAGTCAATATTATCATACATAAGCCTCTATAACCGGATATAGAGAGTATGGACCAAGAAAATGCAAGTTGAGAACACTTTTCCATGTTTTCATGGGATGTTCTCAACTATTTGGGGACATTTACCATTTCTACCATACTTTGACCAAAGACATAGGCCCATTTCCAACCATATACAAACAAACATTACCCATTACACACAAACCTAACACAAACCCATTCCACCTCTCTATCAAACCATTCACCACAATTCTTCCCCAACCCCCCACAACAAATTACAACCTACTTCCCTCCCTCCCCCCCCCCCCCCACACACCCCAAAAAACACCCCCAACAAACACCCCCCAACACCCACCTCCAACACCATATAAACCACCAAACAACCCCCAAAACTAAACAACCACTTCCCCCTTCTACTTTAAAAATAACCTTCCCCACCTTTAAAAAACCTATCCCTCAATTTAAAAAATTCACCCCCCTTTATACCCCAAATATTAACAACCCCCCAATAAAAAAAAAAAACCACAAACCCCCAAAAACTAACACAAAACAAATCTCCAAACAATAACATCTAATAAACAACATCATATAAAAAATTTCCCACCCCAACTGTACAAACAAATTATCCCCCCTTTAACAATCATTCAATTCTCTATCTTAGATTAACATAAAATTTCACTAAACTACACATAAAAATAATCTTAAAAAAATCATTAAATACAGGATATATAAATTCTTTGTACCATGTTGTTTACAGAAGTTCCATATGTAAAACTTGTAAAAAAAAGTACCCTAAGTAAAGAAAGTTTATGCATTTCCATGTAAAGTTAATACCTCCCCTGTGATACTTTCTGATCTTGGGAAATATGAAACTTCTGGACATTATTATTTGTACATCAACATGTGATATACCTAACACATATGACATATAGATTTGTGGTGAAATACAAAGGTGTTAAGTATAAAGAATAGGATATATATTGACTTAACAAAATTAGCATAAATCATTCTGTCCAAATTTCCACATTTTAACATACCCATTTTATTATTTTTTAAGATAATACATTTCACGACGATTCCGAAAAAGTAAGAAACTTGTTAACTGATAAATAAGAAAAATTTACGTTAAAAATGGAGTTATACGTAACAACACTACTACCTACTACAAAAAAATAAAAAAAACCCAAAAACACCCCCAAAACCCCCTCCCCTTGTTATCAAAAACCACCAACCACCAAAAAACTTCAACCCCCCCCAATCACCTCCATACCAAACACCAAACCACACCTCCTCTAACATCCAAACTTCTAAACTCCCCAACCAAAAAAACCCCCCAACAAAAACCACCAACCACAACATCCCTTTCCATAACACAAAAATAACACCACACCAACATAACTCCCAAACCCACATTCCACTACCACCCCCCTCCCTCCACCAACCCCACTTCTACCCTCATCCACACCTCCTAAACTTTATAAACTTCAACAAACATCGATAATACCCTAAACCTACTGTTTAATATACCATTCAATAAAATTATCCCCCATAATTACCCTCCCAACACCCCTTACTAAAACATAAACCCACTTACAACTAGACCTACACTAATTTCATAATAGAAAACGCCTGATCTGTGTAAAATTTAATAACGCTAGTAATATACGCCAGATTACTAACCTCTCCAACACCACTAAAACCAACAACCCCCCCCCAAACCCCCCCCCCCCAACTAATTATCAATCCTCACACACTCCACAAAATATTAACACCCCCTACACACAACCACTTCTAAACCAACCATCTTCACAATTCATTAAAATCTCTAATAATTCAAACCCTCAAAACCCTATAACACACCCCCTACATACCATCCCACAAACAAACATCACTCCCCTCCCCCAACTACACCTCACACCCACACACTTCACCCCAACCCCCATAACACCCAAACCCTACACCTTACCAACACTCCCAAACCAAACCAAAACATAATCAAACCTTCACAAAACCCTATCACTCCAACACATCCTCAAAAATTCCAACACCTCCCCACCCCTTTCTTAACACTCCCCAATAAAACCCAATAAAATTCAAAACCTCACTAAAAATTTTATAACTATCCCTTAACATTAAAACCCCATTTTCACAAATTTAAATAAAACAAAACTATCAAACCCTTAAATCCACTACTCCCTCAACCCCCACTTATCCCAAAACCATCCCATAACCACCTAATTCTCTCCATTAATAAATATAAATCAAAAAGTTAAATACAAAAACCCCTTAACTTTATAAACACAAACACTCGCCCGAACCTCACGATAAAACCCATTCTACACTAGGATTTTGTGTTTAGCACATCACAGGGCACACGGCCAATAATTTGGCACCCCAACAATGTTAATCTCCAGTGTCCTGAGCTTAGGCAAGTAAACTTTCATTTATATGAATCTGCATCTGCTTTTGCATTATCATACACTGGGGGAGATCTTGTGTTCCTACAATATATGATTTATCCAACCTATGAAACCTTCACCAACATTTCCATTCCGTTGAGACGGTTTTAAAGCAATGTTTTTCCAGGGGGCTCCAATAAGCACGAGGTGCCCCGACTGGATACATTGGTGTGTGTGTGTGTGTTGATATTGGATTAGTCAGGCATTACAAGACCTTTCCTCGCTTCCGCCATTCACCCTATTTTATGAGTGAAAATCTTTGTTTTATTTTGATTCAAGTGAAACAAGTTAGCTGGGGGGCTT
The DNA here is from genome assembly GCA_026074375.1 of Tanacetum coccineum. Lineage (NCBI taxonomy): Eukaryota > Viridiplantae > Streptophyta > Magnoliopsida > Asterales > Asteraceae > Tanacetum > Tanacetum coccineum. Next base: position 4,321 of record BQNB010047838.1, on the reverse strand, counting down.
ATGTAACCCAATTACTTTGTTAAATCCAAATTGTTATCATTTTCAAACGACTTTTTGGTCGTTCTATATATATCTTGTGTTATTGATCTAAGAAGTAACACGCCCCGGACCCTTATTCCGCTGCGACCCAATTTGGGGGTGTTACAGATTGGTATCAAGAGCCAAGGTTATAGAGAACCAGGTCAAATGTTTTTGATGGACTATAACCGTTTTCAAAAGTTGTTTTTATAACAAGGGATTTACACGGGTCATACATATGTGCATACATTAATGAATACTCTACTTTTTGCATTGTTGGTTGGGACTAGTGCATTCATAATTGAATACGGGGTTTATATTTTATTAGTAAGTTAGTACTATGAGGGTTATCATTGTATATATACCAGATGAGTTTGCATTCTTTCGCACAACTCTACAATTATTTATATAAGGGCTATTTATATAAATAGGGGAATATTTCTTTAGGCAAGGTAGTACGATAAGCTCGGAGGTACCTAAGCTGGTACCTAAACTTTAGCTATCGAATAGGATACCTTACCATTCATTCTTTTATTGCCATTAGTGCATACTCGTTTTTTACCCATAACTGCCTTATTATAAGTTATTGATCTATTAATGTTAAAGTTGTGCTCGTTGCTAGCTGTATTGTTTTCATTATCGGACAGTACCTACACATCTGTTCTGAATTAGTTCCAAGCCATAGTGTTTCCAGTGAGCTTCTGATGAGGAGCTAGTAGTGGGACACTTTATTAGGTAGCAGTCCTTTGCTGGCTGTTGCCTCACCGTCTGCCCTTATCACGCTATATTGCTGACTCTGATTCAGAAGAGGATAAGGAGGACCCTGAGGAGGATCCTACTGACCATCCTGCCGACGGATGAGACAATTATGATAATGAGACATCTGATGATGACAACGATGATGATTATGTTGAGAAGGATGAGGAGGACGGGGAGGAGGAGGAGCACCTAGCTCCGGCAGACCCTTCTGCTGTACCTACAAATGATCCTATCCCCTCAAGATGAGAATACAGAGGCATTTGAGACTGATGAGTCTGCTTCTACATCACCCACCTCTCCACACCATATCATCTTGTCTTTTGAGACCAAATCCCGTACAGTACGGATGTCTATTTAACACCATACTCCACGATCACCATCTGCTAAGGCAGGCATTACTGAGTTTGCTGCTACACTACCTTCATCATCACCACCACCAGAGAATGTTGAAGATAACATAAGAGTCTAGCATCTAGAATCTTGAGAGGCATGTAGCTCATTTTGTATTCCACTAAACTTGAGTAATACTCGGTTGGTAGTGTTAATAAAAAGCTTGTACTCTTTTACTCATGTAAAACGATGTATTAAGTATTAACTTACGTTGTTGGTTATGATCATGCTACTGTACGATAGGGATTTATTTATGCCATGGTTGCGGTTATCTTATATCTATGCATAACGTGGTCTCACCTTACCTACTTGTTGGGATCACGGAGTGTCATGATTTTCCCTTGAATGAAACTTCATATACATTTTGTTCCCTGTGACTTTCAGGAAACAATGACAACTGTTGATCAAGGGATGAGTGTTGAGGAAATTGAGCGGGTTGTAGCCCAGCGAGTGGCTAATGCTATCGAGGCTATTGCCATTTATGAGACGAAAACCAACATGGCCCGTAAGTCAATAAGCCAGACCGAACAACAAGAATGCAAGGTAGCAGATAATGCTAACAACAAGAGAAAGTGGGAAGGTAACCACAATGGGCAATGTACTGTAAAGGGCGGGAATTGCAAGAAGGTTGGCCACATGACCCGGGATTGTAGGAATCCTGCTGCTGCTAGGAATCAACGAACTCACACCTGTTATGAGTGTGGAAGTCCGAGACACTTCAAGAGTGAGTGTCCAATAGTGAAGTTTCAGAAATGTGTGGACAAAAAGATTAGCACTCTTTCTGAACGCCAGGCTGAGGACAAGAGAAAGTTGTCTCGCTCTGCCTAGCAAATCCTAAGTTGAAACTATCTTAGACTTTATCTAGGAGTTCTCGTTGTATTTCTCTAAAAATTTTAGTTGTATGAATGATTTCGAATTATCTATCAAATTATCGTATTATGAGAATTTCATCAATGTTAACTTGACGGTCCCGATTGGTGCTCCAAAAGTGCTATAAATGCAACAAAATATGGTCACCATCGCCCGTGTCTGTAGGGTGTACGGGAAATGCCAATGCTTGTTCAACACCAAAGGGTCACTGTGACAAGTAGAAGATTATTTGCTTGAATGTGGGAAATCAAGGGACATACCATGAGGGATTGGGCCCCAGAGCGGAAAGAAACCAAAGTCATAAAAAACCAAATTGAGGTACTAGAGAACATGGAGTGGTGCATACCTTATGAGGAGGAATGAAACGATCAAGGCTCCTAACAACGTTAGGATGGGGATCGAAGCTTAAAAGAGAAAGTTGGCTCGCCTTGCCTAGCAAACCCTAAGTTGGAACTATCTTAAACTTTATTTCCTTAGGAGTTCTCGTTGTATTTCCCTTAAATCTCAGTTGTACGATGATTTCAAAATTTTCTATTATGAGGATTTCGTTAATATTAACTTAGGTTCCTTACTTACTCTTTCGAAACTACTCTCTAGAATATCATGAAAATTTATAAACGTATTTGACGAAAATGAGCAATGCATCGTTAGTCCTCAATTATACATGGCCTGATCAATTATGTATAATTCAGGAAGGTACCATGCCGTGCTGAGAGTAGTCACTCTAAAAACCTCTTGTTAAGAAAACAATTTTCTACTTATATCATGTTTTATGTGTGCGTATTCATAGAACGCGTTTACTTTTGAAATCGAATTAGCAAACATATCAAGCTTAAGCAGACCTTCACTCCGTCATATATAAAGTTGGGCATCATCTTATTACCAAAGCCTAAGCCGAGAAGCCAACCACACATTATAGTGCCCTAAGACTAATTTCGCTATCGAATTTGCTATATTTTTTTTTTTTTTTTGTTTTTTTGTCGCCATTAGAGAATTTATTAAATCACCCATTTGAAATCAACTTAATGCCTGTAGAACATGATAGTTTTGATACTATAATCGGTATGGATTGGTTGTCGAAGTACCAAGAGGTCATTATGTGTGCCAAGGAGATTGTCCACATTCCCTGGGGAAATGAAACCTTAATCATACATGGTGACGAAAGTAACCAGGGAAATGCGAACACGATTAATATCATTTCGTGCACGGAAAACGCAGAAGTACAGCAAAAGGATTTATTTCTTTTTGGCACATGTCACTGCAAAGGAGATTAAAGACAAGTCGGAGAAGGAGCGACTTAAGGGCGTACCAATAGTTTGAGACTTTCCCGAAGTATTTCTTGAGGACTTGTCGGGTCTTCCTCCGACTCGACAAGTGGAGTTTCAAATTGATTTAGTACCTAGTGTTGCATCTATAGCACGGGCACCTTATCGATTGGCGCCTTCCGAAAGGAAAGAGTTATTCCCCCGCTATATTGGCTCCGCCCTTCACCGCACACCTCCTCCTCGAGACTTTCTCGAAGTATTTCCTGAGGACTTGCCGGGTCTTCCTCTGACTCGACAAGTGGAGTTTCAAATTGATTTGGTACCGGGTACTGCACGCTCCGGTCTTGTTTGTCAAGAAGAAGGATGGATCATTCCGGATGTGCATTGACTATCGGGAATTAAACAAACTGACGGTGAAGAACCGTTATCCACTCCCCAGAATTGATGATTTATTTGATCAGCTTCAAGGGTCGAGTGTCTACTCGAAAATCGACCTAAGGTCAGGTTATCACCAACTGAGGGTTCGAAAAGAAGACATTCTGAAGACTGCCTTCAGAACTCGTTATGGCCATTACGAATTTCAAGTTATGCCGTTTGGTCTGACAAACGCACCTGCCGTATTCATGGACCTTATGAATCGGGTGTGTAAACCATATCTGGATAAATTCGTGATTGTCTTTATTGACGATATTCTGATATACTCGAAGAACAAACAAGAACATGAAGAACACCTTAAGCAAATCTTAGAATTGCTTAAGAAGGAGGAGTTGTATGCCAAGTTTTCCAAATGTGAATTTTGGATTTCCAAAGTACTGTTCCTCGGTCATATGATCGATAGTAAAGGAATTCATGTGGATCCAGCCAAGATTGAAGCCACTAAAGATTGGACATCTCCTAAGTCACCAACGGAGATTCGTCAATTTTTAGGTCTTGCTGGGTGTAGTATACAAGAGATCATAACACAAGCAATAGATGATGGGTTGGCTAATTAGTCTTAGAGAGAGAAAGTGTCTTTCTAG
>BQNB010047837.1:0-42888 GCA_026074375.1 Tanacetum coccineum | reverse complement strand
TGCTTGTTGTGTTTGTGGCTTTGTGTCTTTGGCTTTGATCGTGTGAGGGTAGGATAGAGCCTTCCCTAATTAATGGTAACTTGAGGTCATGTTTTCCCGGACGGGGAGGGTTGGGAGGGTCTAAGGAGAATAGGAGAGATAAAAGGGTAGCAACTTTTCTCAGGATTAGGGTGGGTAGTTGGAACATAGGTTCTCTTACAGGAAAACGTCTAGAGCTTGCCGATGCCTTGGAGAGACATAGGGGGGACATAGCGTGTTTTCAGGAGACTAAATGGAAGGGTTCTAGTAATATAGAGGGAAATGGATACAAGCTTTGGTACTCGGGCTCTCCGACCGCTAGAAATGGAGTTGGAGTCATTTTGAAAGCGTGTCTGAAGGACAAAGTTGTCCACGTAATCCGGTGTAGTGATAGGATCATAACATTAACGCTAGTGATCGATGGAGAGACAGTTAATGTGATCAGCGCGTATGCACCACAAGTGGGCCTGAGTGAGGTAGAAAAGAAGACCTTTTGGGATTCTCTAGACAAGGTCATGAGAGAGTTTCTGACGGACCAACGTCTGATTTTTGGGGGTGACTTAAATGGGCATATAGGGGCGGCGACAGAGGGATACGCGGGTGTCTATGGAGGCTTCGGGTATGGAGTAAGAAATGAAGAAGGTCATGCGATAGATTTTGCTATTGCACATGACTTGGTTGTAGTAAACTCGCACTTTAAGAAGAGAGACCATCATCTGGTTACCTTTTAGAGCGGGGGTAGGTGCACCCAAATTGATTATTTGATGGTGCGAAAAGGAGACCTCAAGGTGTGTAAAGACTGTAGAGTCTTCCCACGAGAAGCATGCTCTTCCTAACACAACCTGCTCGCATTGGACATCATGTTTAAGAGTATTCAACGCAGGAGGGAGGGGAGTGCCTTGCTGAGAATCTTGTGGAAGAACCTCAGTGGGGACGCAATAGACGCTTTCAGATCTAGAGTTGTAGAGGGTGTTTCTACTCGGGTAGAGTCCCTAGTTGTATGCGATGCAGATTCTATGTGGAACGCCCGTGCAAGTATCATCAAAGATGCAGCGAAGAATGCCCTAGGGGTGGCTATTAGAACATCTAAGACCCATACGGCCCAAAGGGAGTCTTGGTGGCTTTGTGAAGAGGTGCGAGCGATTGTCAAGGTGAAACAAGCAAGATTCAGGGAGCTACTCTCGTGTTGGGAGGGTAACGAAGAGGAGCGACTTAGGGATCATGAGAGGTATAAAGAAGCTAAGAGACAAGCAAAAAAAGTCGTAGCTCAGGCGAAAGAAAAGGCATATGAAGATCTGTACAAGAAACTGGACTCTAAAGAGGGAGCAAATGATATCTTCAGAATTGCAAAAGCCCGAGAGAGAAGAATAAGGGATTTAGGGGACATATGTTTCATTAAAGATGAAGAAGGCCGAACCATTACGGATGAAGAACAAATTAAGAAAAGATGGGGAGAATACTTCTCTTCTCTTTTCAACGCGATGGAACGAGAGGGACCCGGAGAGGGTGTGGGCCCTAGCAGACAACCACATCCCGAATGCTACTACTCGAGGATCAGCCAAGCTGAAGTAAGGACTGCTTTATGGAAGATGGGTAGAAATAAGGTCGTAGGTCCGGACCAAATACCCATAGAAGCTTGGAGAAGCCTAGGGGACGAGGGTATTTTTTGTCTAACTAACCTTTTCAACAAGATCTTCACTAGCGCGAAGATGCCTAAAGAATGGAGACTTAGTGAAGTCATCCCAATCTTAAAAAACAAAGGTTAAAGGAGACTTAGGAGAAAGCCTTAGGCTTTCGTGCCTAACCACGAATTCACGTCAAGCTCTTATCTGCCTACAGCTAGCTTTCCTTAAAGCTTCTACACATGGGTACATGAACGGGGGAAGATCAGGTAGGAATTAGTACAGCACTCGCTCACATATGTACACACTTCAGGCGCAAGACAACGATACACTTCACGTGCTGATCGCGTACGTAGCTCGCGTAGGGGGGTCCAGCTGAAGAGTGGAGACCTTAGAAGTCTCCCAATCATCAAAAACAAAGTCGATGCGCAATTTGTCAGCAACTATAGTGTATTCAAGCTTCTCTAATCACACCATAAGCTTTTAGAAGAGTGCAGAGTGAGTGAGGGATCCCGTTAACACTTCACTTCATACAATCGATCACGAAATCGAAACTAGAAATGAGAAAGAGAGATGAGTTGTTTAGAGAGAGAAACTAGAGAGAGAATTGAGAGAGAAAAGGAAAAGATATTTTTAGATATTTTGAACAACTTACTTTTCCAAGTGGAAAAGTTCCTTATATACCCCGACACTTAAAAGTGACGCGCGGGATATTTAACTAGGACCCAGGCTCGGGTTTGAGCTGGAATTAAACCCAAAACAGATACAATATTAGGATGAACTAGACCAGAGCCCGAGATACTGTCCCGATAAATTCTATTACAACATTAACTAATTAAAGACCGAAGCTCCATCGTAGAGTGACCGAACTTCCTTGTTCGACTCAATAAATTGAGGCTAACAAACTCCTCGAAGTGAGTTTTCCATGATGACACTCCTTCATGAATCAGTGAGTGGAATGAGCTTTTTGATCGTTAAGCTCGAGTGTATTCTTGTCTTACTCTTTGTTATCTGTTGTAGGCTTTCCTTCATGCTTTGCGATCTAGACGTTGAGCCTTTGTCATTGTATTTATCGTACTTGCCATCTTGCGATCTTATGTCTTTGACCAACATGCTCATACTTTGCATTATCTTGAAAGCTTTAAATCAGAGTTAGCGGAAGTCTTTGTCTTTAAATCTTGAGCTTTCTAGATAGTATGTCTTCGTATATGACATTGAATAGCATTGAGTTGCCGACTACCACCTAGTTTAGACGACAGTTTTACGTTAGTGATAAACAGAAATTGATTTACGCGAATCAATCGACGTGTCACTCGTTAAAGAGTTTTTGTAACACATCGAGAGTGTCATGATTTTATCAAAATTCATCAACCGTCAATTCATTTACTGGACCAAATCGATATCCAGTTGTCACAAGTTTGATTCATATAGAATCTCGCAAGTCACCTACCAAGAGCTTGTTTGATGCTGGCTCAAGCAGGATTTCCATCTTCATTGTGAATACATTAGTATCACTCGGATGTTCTGGCAAATATCACAATGATGCGTTGCTAGACTCGAGAGATACAGCTTGAGTGAACTATGATGTCAACAAAGTGTTTTGAAAGATGTGTCCATAAACGAGATTTTTAATTAATCTCTTGGCTCCTAGACTCGTTAGTGCATTTGGTTATTCGTTTACTCGGAGGTGCTGGATGCATATTGCACCTATTCATATCAACAATCTCGAGTGAATGTCAATACATAACTGTGTATCTCCGTGACAAACGAGACAAGTACTGTTGAGAGAAACCGACGATGGCTAGAAGGGTTGGCAAGTGCATCACTGGATCCATGGATGTCATTTTCAATGTCCTCAATCAATACTATGATTCGATGACACTATGTATTGACCCGGTTTCTGCCTTAAGTGTGGGAGGGCTTTTGTTGTTACGCACCCCTTTATCCTACATTTCTTTCATTCTCAACACCTTCAATGCGTAACAACCAGACTCATATTACTAACACCTTGTTGTGATTTGTTCCAGTGTTAACTCAAGTCTTAGTCTGCATTTTTCCATATGACAGTTCATCTCCAATCATATCCCTAAGCACATTGAAGTCGATAAAGAATCTATATATTAATTACAAATTTTCTCCCCTTATTTTAAATAATAAACACTTAGTTTTTTGAAATACCTTGTGATTAAAATATGTCTTGAAAATTCTGTGGGAGAAAATATTATTAGCATGAATGGTTTGGAACATTTTGATAATGTTTTGAATACATAAGAATTGTCGTTTATTGATGTATCCAAGAACATTAAAACTTTGTTTTTCGAAACTCCCTCCTCAAACATAGGATCCACTTTAAAAAATTGTTGTCTTTTGAAAACATGTGAGGGTTGGAAGTGTTGAACACACAATTCTTTTGAAAGATAATGATTTGTCATCGAGGAATTATTAGAAAAATCAGTGTTCAAACTTTTTGAAAACCACAAATGTTAAGGACTTCTCTTCCTAAACAGTTAAGGGTAAGCGCAATCTGAAACGTAACACTATCCTTTTTCATGAGCTAAAAAACATGAGATATGTCTTTAATGAACAGCTCAAGACGAGAAACTATAATTTTCTCGAGTGTGAGATATAATATAAAACCTTCCTTTATTTAAGTTCCGGGTTATGTACTGTATATTTGCACAAAGCCATTAAGAAAATTAAATGAATGTTTGAACAATTTGAAAACCGCGCTCGAACATTATTTACAACACCCGTGTCATATTAATCTCGACCATTCTAAGCACGTAAATGTTATCGATTCCAAGAGACATGTCGAGAAGAATCTTTTTGGAAATTTTCTGTTTTTATGATTTTGTATTTATTTACCTGTTGTCCTCAGCATTGCTTTATGATGGTGGAATAGTAATTCCAACTCTTGTCATGATGTAGCTGTCTTGACTGCTAGAGGAACAACTTTTGGAACCAGCTTTGAACTTGACGGTTCGTTGCTGTGGTCTTGAATTCCGAGTTCTGAACGGTTATGATCAGAAGTCATTTGATGAAGAACGAGGCCTGAACTGATATGAACAGACATCATGTGACATTGACGACCGAGGCTTGAACTGCTGTGTTCAAACGTCATTTAAAGATTTCATCTTTTGTGAAACCATACTGGCACTGGTTTCTTAGATATCAAAAATTTCAGCAACCACACTCTGAGATTTTCATGCTTTTCATTGTATACTGCATCTGCATTTAGGTCAATTCGTTGTTGCTTTTGACCATTGAATGACGTACCTGCACTTAAACCCAGAGATTATTTGCATGCATGAATATGAGGGATATCTACTATTGAACCATGCGCGGGTTCACTGTCAACCTTGTTTGTGCTAAAGGCGAATATCTTTCTAGTAGGAACCCATCTAAGACCAATTGTCTTAAAAATTCTACCCGTCGGTTTCCAGCTAAGACAAGATCTAGGAGTCATTGTTTTCTCAGGGACAGTGGTAGTCTTTTTGTTTGAGAACCTATGTCATGTTGGGATCTGTCTTTTTGGTTTCTTAGATGCACTTGACTTTTTCTTACGGGCTAATCTCCTTTGTTGATCTTATGAGAATTTGCATCCCATATATCTGTCAAGGCACGAGGATTTAACCCTTGAGAGTATTCTAAAGCATTCATCATGATTTGCACTGTAAAGGCACTTTTGCATGTAGGACATTGCAATCAATGAACTTCAATGAAAGAGCTTTTTTGTTTCCTCTATTTCAGCCCTAAGTGAACACTTCTGTTCTGAACCCGACTACTCATTAGATGCCTTGCTCAATTCCTAGTTTGGTTTGCAACCATTAGCAGTGTTGGTAATCTAGTCAGGATCAATCATACTAGGTTTTTCCATTCACTTCTTTGGAGTCTTCTGAAGGTTGTGCACTTTTTATCTTACTTCTCTAGGTAGTAGTTATGAACCATGTCATTTGAGCCTACTTTTTCCCTTTGTGACTGAGGTGGCACATGCTTTGAGCAATTCCTAGAGGGGCCAGGTGCAATCACATTGGTGTTTCGAACTGCTTGTTTTCTAATCTAAGGCAAATTCTGGTGAGTGACTTGTTTAAACAAACCATCCGACACATTAGTTTTATTAACCGACTGTTTCGTTTGAAAACTTCTCATTTCAGGAGAATTTGAAAAAGGAGTCGGTTTTCCTAAAACTGATGGTTTTTTGGAATTCGTTGAGCATTGGTGTGAACAACTGATGTTTATTAACAGAGTTTCCACAGACTTTCCCATGCAGTTCTCGAGATTTTCTTTAAACTCACTTATGGGTATAGTTCATGTCTTGAATTTGGCCTTTCAAATCTTGTATTTTATGAATATTGTTTCACGTTCTTTTCGAATACATTTGAAGCATATTCTTTGGCAAACTGGGTTGTTTTCATCTGTTCTTTAATATGTTGTTAAGAAAGTCAAGAGAAATCAAAGTTGGTTTTTCAAGTTTAGCAAAACTCATTAAAAGCTTAATATGAACTTCCGTTGTTACAGATTACTTTGTTTCGACAAGCTTTTGTGAAGAACATTCACATTCTTTGACTGATGAGATATAAGCATAGCAATTCAGTATTAGCATTTAAAAACAGACAGAGAATGCAAATACGAATGTAACATCTTTAGACCCACACTCTTCGAGAGTAATCATATACTGTTTGAAAATCATCCTTAACTGATTCAAGTCTCGTCCAACTTAGGAATGAGAAAGTTTTGTGATGATCATTAAAATTGGTTCCTTTCAAGGATTAAACGAACTCCATAATCGTCATTTCAATTCCTTTTTTAGTTCATGAACAAAATACAGAAATTGACTGTCTAGTATAGTTTTTCTGAAAAGGCATTAATAAGATTTAGATCAAAACTTCCATACTCTTAGCATTGGGTTTTATGACACATGCAAACTATTTAGTATGATTAGAACAAGTTTGTTTACAAATTGTTCTAAAATGATTAAAGTTGTTTGTTCATTTTCGTTTTAAATAGTCTACTTATACTACAATGATTTAGACATGGGTAAAAGCCAATGTTTTATAAGCATGTTGAGGCTTTTTCCAAACATACGGATATTTTCTCCACATTGTCTTCTAACTCTTTTAGTCCGTTCCAGACAGATCAAAGATAGTTTTGGATTGTGGTTTGAAACGTTACATAAGACTGTTTTTGAGATATGTGTAATCCATATTGGTTCACTTTGTCGTAGAATCCAATTTTAGAGATCTACTCTCCTTTTCAAGAGTCTATTGTCGCTTCCTCCATTGGGGCAGAATCAAGTTTGCAACAGAAGTATCAATATGGGATCTCAATACAAACGAGGCATTCAGATTGAGCTATTTTGAGGTACTTTGGATATAGCAAAGGTTGAGTCTACATTATACATAGCAGCATTTGGTGCTAACATGTGAAGTCTGAATTGACTGATTGCGTTATAAAGCATTTCATTTAAAAACTTTATTTGTTTGTCTCTATTTCAATATTTTACATCATATCTCTTTCCTTCATTAAACCTTTAACGATCCTAAATGACCTTACTTTCCAATCTTGAGTTGACCTTCAAGTTGTGACCGAAGTTAAACAACTCTTTTGGCTAGCTCATCGTGTTTCTGATTGACAACTGAAATTTCATAGGTTTTTCAGTTTTTAAACCTCTTAGTATTCAATGTCCCTTATACGAGCTAATAGTCCTAAGTATTCATTTAACTTTGTCTGAAGTATTTTATAATCAACATCGATCGGTCACTTAAGGAGCCGTGTACTTCTCAAGCTCAGTCTGTTTGGTACTGAAGTGGCAATCAGAGAACTATCCCGACTGCTACAGACTCCCCCAAAGCCCTACTAGCTCAACAAGGTTAGTTTTGCACTCCTCAGTTCTTGAGTGCAATGATGCGTTTTGCTTTACTTTATATTCTTTAAAATCGTATTGTTTTCCTCAAGTTTCAAGAGTTAAATTTCAATAAAATTATGCAAGGCTCACACCTCATCAACACTTCAGTCAGGCCTTTTTGTCAACCTAATTATCTTTATTACATATTTGATGAATCAGGATGACAATTGCGATCGATCCTTCTCCAGAAAACAGTATGGTCATTAATGAGTTCAGGATTGCTCCAAATGTCGTCTTCCATTTGTCAAACCACATACTTTCATCATGATTTTGAGTACCTGTTCCAATGGGCGTATCAATAGAAACTGATTCTGCAGGTAAGACTTCTTAATCTTGCCTGAAACCTACTGTGCTTCCATTTCTTCTTTCAATTCTCTTACTCTGATAGCAATCCTACTGCTTGATTTATCTCCTGAACTTGTAACCGATGAATTGAATGCCTTCCCCCCCCCCACTCCTCTTGAACCTGACTGTTGAATCTGCAACGTCATTCACTCTTACTTTTTCATCGTCATCTAAGCTCTTGCTCATGACTTGCTCATTTCTATATACATTGCTCAATTATGAGTTACATGTTCTGGATGAGATTGTTTTCCTTGAATGTTTGACATCATTTTACTGGTAGTAAGACTCTGAAGGTTTCTATTACGTCTCGATCTGATGAAAAAGAGATCTTGAATATCAATATCGAGAGGCTTTAACAAGTCAGAGTTAAGAACATTTTAAACCTGTACTTTGGATCATACTTAGACGAAGATTTGGAAACCATCTAGTGAAGTTGTTTCTGACATTGAGAAGTGTTTCCAAAGTTAGTCATTGTTGAGAATAACTGAAATTTTGAGAGTCACAGGGCCTTACAACGGAGCTTACCGATCAAAAAGTCTCATGGCTGTTATACTGAAACCCTTTCTTCAACACAAGAATTTCAAGACAAACGCAATGCTACCTTTTAACCAAAACGCATTGACTTTTTTGAATCATAACGCAATGGCCGCAGTTATAAAACGCAGTGGTTGAAGATTTGGCAAAACGCAATGAAATTTAAGCAAAACGAAATGGTCAAAGACGCATGGTCTAAACGCAATGTCAAAACCAATAGTCAAACGCAATGGTCAAACGATCAATGGTCCAAAACGCAGTCAATATAATTTCAAAAATCCAAAACGTCAACAATAAAAAAAATTCGAAATAGGGTTTGATTAATTTAATATATTTGAAAATTGAGCTTCTAACCAAAACGCAATGATTGCGTTTTGAACCTGTTTAATAATAAAAAAATCAAAACGCAACAAGAAGAAAATCAAAACGCAACATGAATTTTGCCAGTTTGTCAAAACGCAATGACGAAATATATCGATATTTTTTTTTTTTTATTCACCAAAAACATCGCCCTTATAATTTAACCCTTTTGACCTTTAACTGTGATTTTCTCTTGCTACAATTAGCTAAGCCTTATGCCTAGAATTGCTTAATAACATAAACATTCACACATCTAAGCACAAAAATTCGGGTTTGATTTTTTTCTTCAATATTACACACGAATTTGATCTTGTTTAACCACAAGAATCAACCACGAATCCACACGTAGCTCTGATGCCAATTGTAGGATCCCGTTAACACTTCACTTCATACAATCGATCACGAAATCGAACTAGAAAGGAGAAAGAGAGTGAGTTGTTTAGAGAGAGAAAGAGGAGAGAGAATTGAGAGAGAAAAGAGAAAAGATATTTTTAGATATTTTGAACAACTTACTTTTCCAAGTGGAAAAGTTCCTTATATACCCCGACACTTAAAAGTGACGCGCGGGATATTTAACTAGGACCCGGGCTCGGGTTTTGCTTAGGATTAAACCCGAAACATATACAATATTAGATTAACTATCGAGCCCGATTCCCGATATTATCCTATTACAACATTAACTAATTAAAGACCGAAGCTCCATTGTAGAGTGACCGAACTTCCTTGTTCGACTCAATAAATTGAGGCTAACAGAAGGTTGCGAAGAGAGACTTCGGTGTCTGAGAACCAGTACGGTTTTATGCCCGGACGATCTTCAGTCGAGGCAATACACCTTATTAGAAGCCTTATAGAGAAGTACAGGAAGAGACAAAGAAACCTGCATATGGCTTATCTAGATCTAGAAAAGGCATATGATAGCGTTCCATTGAAGTTGATTTGGAAGACCCTAGTCGAAAAAGGATCATCAAGGAGATATATTAAGGTTATTAGGGATATGTATGATGGTGTGAAAACTCATGTTCGAACCTCTATCGGAAACACATAGTTTTTCCCCGTAGATGTAGGGCTTCACCAGGGATTGACAATTAGCCCATACCTATTTGTTTTGATCCTTGATAAGCTATCGAAGGAGATCCAGAAGGATATCCTATGGTGCTTGATTTTCACTGACGATATTGTGCTTGTCTCAGAATCTGCAGAAGGTTTAAACATTAGACTTGAGAACTGGAGAGAAGCTCTAGAAGACAACGGCCTAAGGGTTAGCCGAGAGAAGACTGAATATCTAAGATGTGACTTCGGTAATGGGGAGATCGCCCATAACAAAGAAGTAGATGTTTGTATTAAGGACACGATTCTACAACCTAAAGAGTCTTTTCGGTATCTTGGATCAATGCTGCACAAATCTGGGAGGATTAACGAAGACGTATCCAACCGAATTAAAGCAGCCTGGATGAAGTGGAGGGCGTCCACAGGAGTTCTTTGTGATAGAAATGTTCCACTTAAGTTTAAGGGAAACTTCTATCGAGTCGTAATTAGACCGGCCATGTTGTATGGGTTAGAGTATTGGCCTATTACGAAAGCCATTGCTAACATGGTAGAAGTAGTGGAATTAAGAATGCTAAGGTGGACTTGTGGTAAGACATTTCTTGACATGATCCCCAATGGAGTTTATAGAGCGCAACTTGAAGCCAAGACGATCATTAACAAGATGAGAGAAGGACGGATGAGATGGTTCAGACATGTCAGGAGAAGACCACACTCATCACCAGTTAGGAGAGTCGAGGCTCTAGTTGTAGACGGCTTGAGGAGAAGGGGTAGACCAAAACTTAGGTGGGAAGATAGAGTGAAACATGACATGAAGGAGCTTCTCTTATCTGAGAACATGACCTCTGATAGGAAAGAGTAGAGAGCTAGAATTAGGTTAGGTGGTTAGGGGGTCGAATTTGGGTTGGCTTTTCTCATTTTCATGTTGCCATGCTATGTAGTGGTTTTTATGGTCGTTTTTCTTGCCCCCTTTTTAGTTGTTTTCATTTTTTTATCTGTGTTTTGCTTGCCTTGTGTCTTTTGTGTCTTTCTGGTTTGCCTTTTTACGTTTTAGTTTGATAGGTTAGATTGGTGGGGTAGAATTTGGTTAGAAGGTTATATGGAGGGTGTATAGGGTTTGGTTCGGTCTGGTTTTGTGTTTTTTTGCTCTCTCTTTTTGTTTGCCTCCTAGTTTTGTCGGATGTTTTGCTTTACGTGCTTGCCTGCCCATTTCCTGCTTTGCCTGCCCCGTGTTTGTATGCTTGCTTTATGCCTTTTGTGCTTTGCGTTGTTGCTTTGCTTTGTGTTTCTTGCTTCTCTCGTCTTTTTCTTGTGTCGATGCTTGTGTGCTTCCGTGTTTTGTCTGTATGGCCTGCTTGTATGTTGTTGCTTTTTTTGGTAGGGCCTCTAAGCCTTTTTAGGCTAGTTTTGCTCCGCTTTAGTGATTATTCTTCTTTGTGCCCTATGGGATTTTTGCTCTATTTCTAGAGTGAAACATTCAATCTTTTTGCACATATTACGTCCCTGTGATGACTCATACTTTATGGCATATCGGTAATAAACATCGACCACGTTACGCCGTAAACCTTCTGACGTGGCTTTCCATCTTGTAGCGTAAAAATATGTTACGGCATAATTAAATCTACACCTTACGCCATAACCCTTAGTCAGCATAATTATCTTTTACATAATAATATTTTACGACATAACTCATGCGGGACGTTACGCCGTAATGCCTCGTCAGCACCAAATCTTCATAATTAATAATTGATTATGACGTAACTCCTGCGGGACGTTACGCCGTAATGTCATCTAAGCTTGCAAGATTGGTTATTGCTCGTTTATGTGTCCAAATCCCGTGTTTCTTGCATATACATGCTTTTTACCTGAAAATAACGAAATAACAGTAAAAGTATCTAATTCAAGTATTTACAAGACAATTGCAAGTGTTTTTAGGGGAAAATTAACACTAAAAATATCAAATATTTGATGTCATCAAATATCCCCCCACTTGACTTCTGCTTGCCCTCAAGTAGACCTGTTAGAATGGTTTATAAAGAAATTTATCTGATTTGACTCAAAGAAATGAATCTATATAAAAGACTTATGCTAGAAAACATCAAAGCCGAACACCTCACAAAAAGGGGATCAAAATTCACTCAACTCTTCAACTCAGTCTAACTTGTTTATTTTTCGGGAGGTGATCGATCATCTGCCAGACTACATAGTATGTATCTATCATAAGCTTGAGAGTACACAATTATGCACTAATTAGAGTTAGGGTCTAACAATTCTTAAAGCAACTGATGGTTGACTAACACATTGTTATTAGGTGATTTAAGGGTATGGATAGGACATAGGATACACATCTTAATTGGTGTTAAATAAAACCAAATAGTCATATACAATCTTAAGGTATCCATAACCGGCTTTATGGTCCATCATGGTCCAAGTCTTCAAGTGCGAAAATTTGATCATATCTTCATAGTAGGTTAGCTAATAATGAGATCTTACGGAGCGTGCTAACCCATTTTCATAACATTGGTGTTGGTTTTAGTTGCACCATCCTCAAACATCACTAGTGGCCTTATAGTTGACACAACCTTTATAATTAGTTGATTTTATAACACTTAACCAACCTTAAGAGTTATCACATTAGGTGGCTTATAGTTGCACCACATTTTTATTTTTTATTTTTATAGTACTCCTGGACATAAATAACATATCCCACCGCTTGAGATAAACAGTATCAAAAGTGTCAATGCCGAGGGGTCTTCTATGATCAAAATAATATGTCATCAACGAAAGTGCCAATCTTCAAACCATTATCCTGAACCATAGACTTAGATAGCTAGAAATTTCAACACAAGGGTAAATATAGACTACAGGGCTGGCTAAGAAGAAATGGTGTAACGAAACATATAACAATGGGTGAAAACATAGATTGGCTAAACAAGGATGATCTAGGGGTATCTTGCACTATTGATGAGTGCAAACAAAGGGTTTTAACACGGGAGGTCGACAAGTCAGTGTGACAAGTCGAAAACACACATATAGACTATTTGGGTGAATTCCTAAATGTTGCCTTCTCGAACTATTTATTCCTGCTAAATCAAATAGTGTCTCGAATGATTGTACAGGCCAAGTTCTAAAGTCTACAATACTACCGGCACACTCAATATTTTGGTGGATTTTTGTATAATGGGTGAAAACGGATCATCAGGCTTAAACCTCACCAATAGGAATATAGGGTAAATGTGCATTCGGCAAAGATTAATTCGAGTTAAGTTAAGAAAAACATGTCAAAAAATTTAAAATTGGCATAATTTTTCAAAGAAAACTAGAAAATCAAAGGCAAGAATAGGTCAAGTGATAATTCTACTCCCATCTCCCCACTTGATTTGCACAATGTCCCTATTGTACATTAAGGAAATGAAAATTAAAGTAGAATTAGAACAAGAAACTCCTATGGATTCGCTTGGTATGATGAAGAGACAACATGCTCTAAGTCTGCTTCCTCGAGCAACATCCACCATTACAAGCACCATCAATATCCGTAAAGCATCTGACTAGATCGGTTTGAAATGCTTCCTTGCAACTTGATTAGTATCATGGCATCACATCCTGTGCATTACTTGTATAATTGCAGGAAAGACTAATACCAAAAGCATAAACCTAGATAGAAAGCATCATAGCACAGAATATACAAAACTATACAAAACCTAACTCACTTTCGTAGGAATCACGGTTGCATTTAGCGTATGCAACAATCCTTTTAAACCACTTGGTGGCCTAAGTGGACGAGTGAAGTCTCGTGAGGGTTTTCAGAGAACATACCCACAAAGTTCATTTACTTATACACGGTTTAGAAATGTTTAAAAACTTGATTTTTTTTATAATTTCAAAAAGAGGTTATGGCGTAACCTCGGTGGTTACGCCGTAATTGAGTGGTAATTTTTTTGAAAATTTTAGTTTAGTTGTTAAGGCATAACCATTGAAATGTTTACGCCGTAATTGATGTGGTTACGGCGTAACCTTAGGTGTTACGCCGTAACTGCTGCTACAACAGCTACATTTACCATACAATCACGGGTCGAGCCGGTCTTGATTTTACCCTCCTTGTTGCTGAACCTGCAAAAACAAGTGAAAAACATACAGACCAACTAAAATGTGGAAATTGAAATGAGCTAAACTAAAGGATAGGGGGGGTTGTCTCCAGATGTAGCACTTTTCTTTTGAACCGTGTCTTTAAGTTAGACTCAAGCCTCCACAACAGGCTTATTTGGACATCTCCACACATGTCTAATCTTCTTGTCATCTCCTCAACCTGTTCATAATTGCTCATCCGGCACACTAACAAACCTCGTGCATTAAATGTAAAATAAAACTGAGCAAAAAGATGAGCATTAAATAATGGCAAATACTTGACTCCGGAATAAAATTTTAAGGTTCAAGCAATGCCTAAACTATTTTTGGTGTCTCAGAACTTGTTACCACAATATGCCGCAACAAGCACTACCAAGTCACACCATAACCGTTAGCCTTACCGTGGGGACGGACCCTACAGTTAGACTCCGGCGTGAAAGTAAGTAAACATGTAGAGAGAGGAAGTATGAGAGTATAGAGTGAGAAAATCATACTGTTCATTTTGTATTAGGTCTCTATTTATAGGGGTTTAGTATTAGGGTTTCCTAGTCCCGTAATAACCGTGCATACGGACGCGTGTACTTTCAGTGGACGAAAGTATCCTATAGTTAGGTTCGCGTCCGTTTTGTTATGTCCGAGCCGTGATCAATGCGGGATTGGGTTTGCTTTCGGCCCATGACTGCTCAGTTGGGCCCAGGAGCCCAAGTGATAGTATGGTCCAAGCCCGGAGGCTTGGTATACCTATTATACGTTATCATTGTCCGTTTGTTTTATTTTCTTTTTCTTCATGCTTGTATCTTTTGTAGTTCTATGGTTCTCCTTGATTTGAGGCCTCGAGGGTGTTCCTCTATTTAGTTTATAAACAACCTATAAATTATGAACCTTTTGTAAACCCTACTATTTGGATACTTTTATTACTAACTCAAGAGACGTATTGTTGTATATTCCAAAGTGCCTCACATGAAGTTTTGTTTTCCCGATTCTTTGAGAAGAGCACACAAGCATAATCTTTTGTTGTAACAGAATTGAAGAGCACACAAGCATCCTACAACTAACAACAAAGATCTTTTCAATTCCCATCAAACCTTTAAACTTATATTTCATTCAATACACCATATCAACACACCATATTTACTTTTCTACTAAAGAGTAGAAACCAACATATAAAATTGGTTGATGTCAAAATGCTAACTTGTTGATAAATTTCCAATTTAGAAGATAAAGTTGGTCTAAAATTTAGAAAAGATCTATATTATAGATAAAGAGAAAACAGAAAGTGAAAACTATGAAATTAGTAATCTACTCTTGCTCCATATTCCTTTCAATATTGTATTTTATATCCATGTACTTTTTTGGGTAAAGGGTTTCCCTGGTAATATATATTACTCCAAAAAACGATTCAGTACAACGGATGTGGGTGAGTCCCACATCTCAGCCCGTTACATAGGCATAGAAGCGAACATAACAAGCACAACTACTCCATAGGAGGATACTACTAAGACTAGATTACAATTGACTCAACAAACATCAAAAAATCTATTTCTTCTTCCCGCCACAGACCGAGATATCAAGATCATCACAAATAGACTGCAGATGCTCGGACAAATCATGATTCTCGTACATATCGTCATCATACGGGTCATAATCATCATTATCCGGATAAGAATCCCTCCATTGTTCCAACAAGCTATTAGTACCATAACCTTTATCACTTCCATCTTTACCACTCGTTGGAATCCTTAAGTTAGCAGTTTCATCAAATACCAGTTCCACTTCACTATCACTTTCCACAATACCCGTAGGAACTAGCGGGTTCCCGTCATTATCCAACAGCCTAAGTTTACCTTCACCAATTTGTCGTTCAATTTTATCGATTTTCGCACCAATAGGAGTATTACTAGCACACTCCCCATCATTATCGATATTCATAAAAGAGGATCCACTTGAAGTAGCCTCATTATTAACCAAATTATTAGTCCCCCATTGGTACCAAACTCCCCATCATTATTGACTGAATTAAGAACATCAAATGGATTAGAATTACTAACCTCAATAGTAGGTTCCACACATTTCTTCTTATTACCACTAGAACTAGCATTAGGCTTTTAGGTAACAGGTCGATATTCTTTTTGAGGTTTAAAACCCATTTTTGGACCAACCGGAACACCTCGAGAAGTTTGACTAGGCTTCTTCACTGTCTTCTTCTCACCAGCACTTGTATTCTTCGTACATTCCTCATGAACATGTCCAAAAACCTTACAAGACGAACACCTAGGAGGTTTCCACTCATACTCAACACGTACATTACATGTATAATGTCCCTCCCTAGTAATTTTAGGCATAGCCACGACAATGTTATCTTTTAACTCCACATCGGCTTTAAGCTCAACCATAACTCTAGCATAGCTTGACCTACCCTAAGATTGCATGCACATGTCAGATGTATAAGAGTCAAGCATTAGAGGAGCACCCAGTTTAGTAGCAATAGCACTCAAGCCATCCTCACTGAAGGCTGTAACAGGTACACCATAGAGTTTAACCCAAACTGGAATAGTACTAACATCTTCCTTCAATAGGTTCTCATTCGGGTGCCGTTTCTTTAGGATAAGCGGGTTATTCTGGATAAACCATGGACCATTCTCAAGCATAGCATCTAATTCATCCATGGAGCTAAATTGAAAGGAGAATAACCCAGTAGACGAGCTGAACATTGAACGAACAAGACCATATTTACCCTAAGTGTTCTTAACATAGTTAGCAACAACAAGGTATGCCACCTTCTTCCTCAAGAAAAAAGCATAAGCTGTATTAGTAAAGTGTTCACTAATAGCCCGAATAGAATCCACCGGAACAACCATATCAATTCCATTACCCCCGGGTGTAAACAAAGTACGAACATTCACCTTCTTCCCACTTGGTTTACTAGTTATATTAGCATACAAAGACTTACCAGGGGCATTACCATCTGTAGTAAAAACCGGCGTAGATAATGGTGGAAAAGATCTCGAAACAGTAGTATCATCCAAAGAGTTTTGCTTTCCTATCTCAACTGTCATGTCAACCACGGATGGTGTTACACCTTCCCGAACAGTAGATGCAACACCAGTTGAAGAATCATCATTCATAGTATCTTCAGAATTCATAGACACACCAATACCTGAAGAGGTATTCTTCTTATTCCTATTGAGATCATTCTCCTTTACACCTCTCCCTCTCCCACTCCCTTTTTGACTTAGAAAACTATGTTCCATATCCTACTCTTACCACTCCACACAATCCAACCCAGAAAACTAATAATGATTCTCAGACCAGAAGACAAACGCCAATCTTCAATTAACAAGAAACCCTAGATGATCTAAGGCTTGAGTGAAGAACAATAAACAAATCATAAGTACACACCAAACACACAAATCGAAAACCTAAAGATCACTATGCTGAATAAAATTAGCAATTGTACCCTTATGATCAATAAAAATGAAACCCTAATAAACGATATTAGAAAACCCTAAAACCAATCACAATCCCTTAAATCTGATTTAAAATTAGTGTAAACCACAAGTTAAAACAAGAAATTAAGAAGTTAAAACTCACGTGTTACAAAGATTTGAGGACAGAATTAAAAGAAAAAGACGATCGAGAAGGTTTAGGGATAATGAGAGGAAAAAAAGGGTCGTGTTATTATTTATTTTGTATGTATTGTAGTATGATTATCGAGAACGTTTGGTACTTAATGTTATGTAACTAATAATTTTAGGTCAATAAAAGAGAATAAAGTAAGAAATCATCTTGGAAAAAAGAAATGTTGATAAATAACCAAGACATGAGAAACTATGGAAGAAAAGCGTTCATGTATGAAGAAAAACTGAATAAGTGTTGCTCGCCACGTTAGTATCCTGATCATGATGCGAGAATCCTCATGAAATAACCAACGCTTGATGAGAATACATACTCGTGACGCGAGAAATGGAACATAATGTCTTGGAACCCGACGTGACAATCTAGTCGTCACGCGAGAAATCCATAAGATAACCCGTTCGCGATGCTAAGCATAGTAGTATGGTCAAATCTTTAATTTCACACTAAAACATAAGGCAACATGCATGTCCAAGAGATAGCCTATGTGTGGCTACAAATTTAGGAGGAACTATCTCTAGTAGATTTTTGGATTTCTTGAAGGCAAGAATCATTGTGGTTAACACGATCATTGTTATTCGATTCCTAAACGTGTAATGACGATGGAGGTATCCGGAAGGCGTACTCGAAAGACGTATCCGGAAGGCATACCCGGAGGGCGTACCTGGAAGGCAGTCCACATACTACTTGATCCCTGATTTTATGGGATTTTGTCCCTAAAGTACATCTGACACCTAACAAGATCCTAGTAAAGCCTCAAGGCTCTATGCACTAAACAATTGCAAGCATAGTATACAAGAACAATACTATGACACTTTTCCTCAAACGGGTAATAAATACCTCCTCATTATTCACATAACTCGCAGCATTAACAACACTCTCAACTACATTTTACTATAAAACCTATCGGTATTCTGTTACTCATTCTTACGCTGGAGCTTGGTCTTGGGAGACACCCTAAGAGGAGGCTAACCCATCTGTCTCATACCCTATAGGTACCCAAAGGACCCTGGCGCTAGAGGTTCGAGGGACTTATCTAGGATGTGAAAATTTACCTTAAAATATTGGCGCCATCTGTGGGACCCTTTATTCAATCTACCGGAGCATTAGAATGACGGGTGGGTCACTCAAGTGAACTCCCAAGGATGATATCGGAGCCACGCCTAGTGGGATCTCCAAAAATATTATCGGAGTCACTTCTAGTGGAGCCTCCAAAGATACTGTCGGAACCCCCTTGGTCTCCTTTCGCTATGGAGCAGATCGAAGGACATCTATCGGCCCTTAGGTCACTAGTGAAGGAGCATAATACTCGGGGTAATGTATCATAGATACATCTAAGTTTTAACAATGTGGAAGACCGGACAAGGGTCCAAACGGTTGTAACAGGGAAATAGATCGTGGACGCTGATCTAAAGAGACCCTTCAAGGAGGCGGTAAAGACCCCATTGACCTGGAGATAATAGAGTTTGCCGGCTTCGAGTTCAAGATGCCATCCAACATCAAGTTATATGATTAAACAACCGATCTAGAAGACCATCTTAGCCGGTTCTCATTCGTAGAAAACTCGGGTGAGTAGCCTACGCTGGTATGGTGTCGTATGTTCCAACAAACCCTGGATGGGAGCACAAGAGGATGGTTTGAGAATCTCTCATGAGGTAGCATCGACAGATGGGTAGAACTCAGGCAGCAGTTTAAAACTAGGTTTTTGACGAGAAGGGCATGCTTCAAGGACCCAACAGAGATAACTAAGAATATAGAAAGAGAACGAAACCAGTGACGCGCTCAAATGGAAAGATGATCGAGGAAAACAGGTTTTATCACAGGCGTCCTGAAGGTCATGAAGATATCATCGTTCATTGATGCTCACAAGTGTCTAGAATTGGCTAAACCGTACTCTGACAAAGTACCGAAGACTAGACGAAATGATGACTAAGTTGGACGATTTTGTAAGGTCAGAAGAAGCATTCACTAGCACAGGGTTACCCAAGGGAGAGGCGTCTGAGGCGTTCAAAAAATCGACAGGACCAATCAATAGAAGGGAATACCGGTTCTACAGGGCAGGGTATAGAGTCAATAGGCGGAGAAATGAGGGAAGGAACGCATTCAACAGCAGGGATGTGTTGTCCCAGTTGTAGGATACCTCTTTGTGGAAAACTAGATGGGGGGGTTAAATAGTTTACCACTTTTTAATTTAAGGTTTTAAAGTGTTTATAAAAATTCTAGATTCGACTTTATGTGAATTCAACACTTGCACAATATGAACAATATACTTATCTAAACAATCAATAGGATAGTATGAAAAAATAATGTAAGACAAGAGATAAGAGTAAGAACAATCAAACCACAACGCGAGGATTTATAGTGGTTCGGTAACGAAGCACCTCTTCGCCCTACTCCACTCCTCGAGCACCTAACTCGAGAGTTTTCTTCATTATGTCAACAAGCTCCCTTATGGCGGAGAAAACCTTACACAACTTTCGCTTATCTTGATTTCCGACACTAAGCTAGATGTCGAGTTCTAATCTTAGCTAGAACCAATCTAGCACAACTTCATAACTTCACTACACAACTTGACTTCACGACTTGATCACGACTACACAACTTCTTCACACCTTAGTTTTCTTCACATCACTACTTTACCAAGCCACTACTATAATCACACCTAACTAACACTACTGAGGAAGATCCCAAGATCTATCTAGACTTACAACAAATCCCCAAAGATTCTAACAACTACACAACTTTACAAGATTTACAAGTTATGATATGGATGCAATAAGATTGTAACAACACACAAAGGTGTAATACTTCTTCACTTGATGATGGAAGTATTCTTCTCTTGCACTTGAGGAATTGAGCTTGGATCACTTGGAAACAAAACTTTTTGATTAGATGATCAAAGAATTTTAATGAGATGTGTGGGTTGTTTTAGAACAGAAAGAATGAGTACAAAAGGTGAGAAAATAGTGGGGAAAAGTCCAGTATTTATAGGACAAACTGGAGGAGCATCAGTCTGTGGGCGGTCCCCTTAAATAGGTGGAGGTCCCGTTAAAATTAAGGGGCCGCCCGTGTATTTAAGGGGGCCGCCCTAGACTATGGGCTCCCCGGTTTGTCTTTTGTGTAGGCGGGATTTTTAGGAACTTTTCAGCCGTATAGGTCTTAAAAATTGAATTCTAAAATGTTTTATTTTGAAAAAACATTCTTTTTATTGTAGAAAAGTTTTTGTAATGTTATAAAAATGTTTACAACAATTTAAAAAGTGTGAGGTTGGAATAAAACTTCTCTTTAACATAAAATGCATTAAGCAATATTTAATATCATACCTTTTAAGTGATATAATTTTTTGAAATGAAAATTTATACTAATTACATTATTACGTTATAATTTTACATGTGACTTCTATATTTGATGATTACAAAATTTAAACTCATTAAATGTAAAATTATTTTTAAACAAGTATTTAGTGAGTTTCATGTCATTTATCCCTCTTTTTGTAGAATCAAAAAGACATCGTCGAGAATTATTAGTTAAATCGACGGAATAAACGCTCCCCTTGATGTGTGCTCCCCCTCGTTCGAGGGCACCAAGGAATCGATCTATGATTTCTTGGCTACAAAAACGAGTTAGAACAATACAAATATTTCGAACATGTAGCAAGAAGGAAAAATATGGCATACTAGTAATGCAACCAACAATAATCATCCATTGAAGTAAAGTAGTGTGTAAACCACACTCATGCATACATAAAGAAAATAAATAACATGCTAACATACCTGAAATTTTTAAACTACAAAGAGTCCTATGACTAGTAGAGCTCTATAGGACTTGCTTGCAAAATAATGGATGAACAATTATTTGAGAAACCAAACATAGAGTATGTTTAGTTTGGTGAAGATGGTGGAGGTGATGGAATGATGATTGTGGGTGGTTGTGAAAGCATGTGTTCAATATATGAAAACATATATTAAAGTTCATCTCTCAATCCAAATATGAGAGTACGATTGCGAATGCAACACAAGCATGAATCTCCATGTGCCTCAAGAAGGTTCCATGGAATGGGATTGTAGGTTCCCGATTAATACTTCACTTCATATAATCACAACACGGTTCGGAACTAGAAACTAGAAAAGAGAGGTAATGTCGAGAGAGAGAGAGGAGAGAGAGATGAGAGAAAAAAGATATGTTGAAATTATGAAAAACTAGATATTTTCTGAAAATAAAATATCTATATATATGAGATATTTTCTGAAAAGAAAATATCTAAATATATATATACCCCCTACACATTTAATGTGACATTTGGAAGTAGAGGATGAGACAACACTTTGAGGTGGAGCTGAGTGTGAAGATAACATGAGAATTGATGATTGAGATGGGAAGATGGAGATGTGAGATAACTTAATGTGATTGGTAGGGTCCTTGATGTAAGGATTTGGTAATGAATGATTGAAGTGATTGTTTCTGTTGAGATGGTTCATGAGTGAGAGAGAGTGGGTTTGGCATTGGTGAAGTTTGCATTGAGCACCATTAGATTGTGATACAAAAGGTTGGTTTCTTCCTCCAAATAGGTTTCACAACATCATTTATAACTTCCCTTATGGTTTGATGTAGTTTGTTAGGAGATGTCATTGATGAGGATGATTGTGATGATGATGATTGAGAGTGTATTTATAGCGGAGGAAAGGTTTAAATTTGGAAGAATGAACATTTAAAGGATCAAATCTAAGAAATGTTTATGAATTTAAGGAAACAGTAGCTAAGTCTAGAGGGTAATTGGTAAAAGGGAGGTGAAAGTACTGTTTTACAACCCCGTGTTTGCCTAGCCGTCCCCTAATTAGGGGTCGGTCCCCTTAAAATTAAGGGGGCCGCCTACTGCTATTTCGTAGATTTCCTAAAAAGCGATTTTTCTTAAAATTCTTTTTGTGTGAGGGTTTTTGTTTTGGTGGATAATTTGCAGCAAGTCCATCCTTTTATGGCAATTAAGATTTTGTAGCACATAGCAATTTAGCATTCAACATTCTACATATATATGACAAGTTGTAGGATAAAACTATTTTATATAACTTGGCATATAATCATATAGAATTGCAAAAACCAAAAGCGTAAGAGCAATAAATAAGTAACTAGATATAATGCACAAATAATTTATCTTGACAAGGGGGTTAAGTTAAAAACGAACCAAACTTTTGTGCAAATCCTAGTGTGTGCCTAAGTGCGACAAATGTGGAGTAGCGATTATTTCGACACTAAGACATGTAAAACCTAAGAAATAATCCAAATGCATCATTTGATTTAATTTTGCTTAACCAAGATTGTCGAAAATATATATTAGATTATATACTTTTGACAACAAGTAAGAGAACATTATGCATAGTAAAAATGTTTTTAGCATATCTCAACAATATGTGAAATTATTTTTCATGTGCTCCTAGTTTATGAAAAAAAAAACCTTTTAGAAAAATATAGATTGAGACTATTGTATATATGTATAGATGTGAATGCATTTAGATAGAAGAATTTGTAAAAGTTTGCTTATAGACTTTTCCCAATCTTGTCTTTTTGTGTAAAATAGAAACCTAGACACAAAGAGAAAAAAGAAAAAAACTTTTGTCAGTCAGGTGGGTGGTCCCCTTAAAATTAAAGGGGCTGCCTTTATGAATTAAGGGGGCCACCACCTGTTGAGAAAATTTTTTCTCAGATTTTTGACAAATGGTTCATTGATGATTATCATTTCTTTATTATGCCGAAAACTTAATCAATTTGTTCCATCATTCCTAGACCTAGACGTAAGTAGTTAAATGGCTCACGTTTAAGTGGTTTAGTTAGAATATCGGCTATGTTGTCTTCCGATGAGACCTTTTCTATAGAGATATTCCCTTTTTGAACATTATCGCAAAGGAAGTGATGGCGAATCTCAATGTGTTTTGTTCGTGAGTGTTGAACGGGATTCTTACTTAAGTCTATAGCCCCTTTGTTATCACACATTATTTGGAATGTCGTCTAACCTAACGCCATAGTCTATGAGAGCTTGTTTCATCCATAGGGCTTGTTGACATGCCTTTCCGGCGCTTACATATTCCGCTTCGGTTGTGGAGATGGCAAGAGCAGTTTGCTTCTTCGAAAACCAAGATGTTAGGCAACATCCCATAAACGTGCAAACACCACTAGTGCTCTTGCGATCTACGTAATCTCTCACATGATCCGAATCCGCATACACTATTATTTCTATGCCGAATTCCTTAGGATACCATAATCCTAAATGCGTAGTTCGTTTAATGTATCGGAAGATACGCTTAACCGCTTCTAGGTGAGAGGTTTTGGGATCCTCTTGAAAGCGTGCACAAAGGCAAACACTAAATATGATATCGGGTCTACTTGCCGTTAAGTATAATAAACTACCATACATGCCTCCAATATTTGGTATATCTACGGACTTCCCCTTCTCGTCCTCTCGTGAGTTTGGTTTTCCGGTAACATAGGGGTTTTTATTGGCTTAGAGTCTTCTAGTCCAAATTTCTTAAGTATTTCCTTAATATATTTTGATTGATTAAAAAATATTCCATCATCTAATTGTTTTATTTGTAATCCTAAGAAAAAATTTAGTTCCCCCATCATACTCATTTCAAACTCATCATGCATGATCTTAGCTAGTTTTATGAGAATGAATATTGACAATTTTTAATTAACTCTTTGTTTAACTAAAAAGTTTCTTTGACTATCTCGAACGAGATAATTTGGATGTCAATACATAAGATGATTTGGTGACTAAACTTCTTGCGAACATGATGAATTAATTTCTTCAAACGAAAAAATTTATTGATACGTTTTGAAATGGGAGAGAGTAGATATTGTGGAGGATGAGAGATTGGAATGAAGTACCACTTCAACAAGGCGATTTGAATAGACTATTTATAGGCAAGCATCGAGGTGGAAAGAGAGTTTGTTCAATCCATATGGTTTAGGACTTTTTTCGATGCAAAACTAATCCTACTTCTATGTTAATTATTATCCACTAACTTATTTTTCTTCGTCTACGTGAGTTCGTGGCCATAGAAGATTTCCATTTTATAGTGGTTCATGGATAATCCATGTGAAAGAATAGTTCCTAATGAACAAATTCTTTTAAAAACTAGAAAGCCAACAAATGGCATTTCTAGTGACTAACATATTTCCTAACTATCACTAATACTAAGTATATCATTATACAATCATAATAATTTACGTAATTAGAGAGTGAGACGTACCTTAGCCTTCAAGAGAAATTACCTTAAAATCTTCAAGGTAGCAAGCTTTAAGGATGAGGATTTATGAAAATCCTATATGAGTTCTTTAATTTGTTTGATGAAAGCCAAAGGATGCTTGTAGATGATTAACCTCGGAAGATGTGGTGATTTAGCCATTTGGTCCCCATCGTTTCATGGGTCCGAAGTTATTGTTTCCAAACATGTTTTGCATTTGATTTAACATAATGCATGGTGAACATCTTCCACATTGAGGTAAAAGAACTTGGTTGTGTAAATGATTTCCAACATTGTGTGATTATGTTAGAGTAATTTTGTCCTACCTGGTCTCTCCTAGGTTGAGGTGTTTTGGAAGAGGATAGAGTTTTCCTTTCTTCTCGAAGGAGGTGTTTTAGACCTCAATAGGTGGGTATTAGTAAAATCCGACTACTCCGGGTTTTTAAGTGAGTTTGTAAAAACGTTTTACCTCATCATCATTTCTAGTAATTAGGAATTTTAGTATTGTTTATAAGTATAAATTTTGGTTTTGAGTTTGGGTTTGATTCTATCAATTTTTCTTTCGACTCGACTTCTTGAGCTCTTACAAAGTTTACTTGTTTGGTTTCGCTAGGTGACCCTTTGGTAAAATTAATCCTATCACTCGACCATATTTCATAATTATTTTGTAACGTTCATTTTAAAATTGTTTATTATATCTTCAGTAATAGTTTTAGACTTTGTTCGAAAAAAAAATAAATAAATAAATAAATAAATAAATCTTAATTTAAATGTTCGCGTTTTCAACCAACGCTTTTAAATAAAATGTAAGATAATTTATTAAATATTTTTATTAAATAAATTTCGATAAATAAATAAAAATTTCATTAGTCTCGTGTCGGTACGCGTTGTTGTCTCTTTCGAGCCAACTAAGTTTGAAATAAATAAAAAAAAATTATGAGAATTATGTACCAATAATTATGATTTATTATTAAAATAAATTTTGGAAAATTATCGGTTACGCGGAAAATTATTATTATTATTATTATTATTATTATTATTTTTTTTTTTTTTTTGACGATAAAAGGTCAAATGGTCAAAAGTCAAGTCAAACTCGAAAAGAAAAAGGGTAACATAGTTATTTAAAGTTCCGAAAATTGACGGTTGTCACATTCTCTCCTCCTTTAGGAAGCGACGTCCCGACGCTTAATCACTTTATTCGTCCCAAATTCACTTGAAATTGGTGAAAGACGACATTCTCGAACGGATTAACATGCTCTCACGTTATGGTCACACGACCTCGGCGCATTAGGGAGATTTTCGAAGCGAAAACAATTTTAAAAAAATCGACATAGGATTTAGTGTAAGATGATGCCAACTCTATGTGGTAAGGTGGTGTAAATGTCTACTTAGCTACTTTGATTACTAATTCAGTTTTTCATGACAAATACGTTTTATGGATACGTACACAAAAATTTTGCTTTTCGAAGATATAAGTAGAAAATTGATTTTGACAAAAGTTTTAAGGTGACTACTACCAGCATGGCATGGTTCTTTCTGAATTAGACATAGGTGATCATGCTATGTATAATTGAGGACTAACGATGAAGTGCTTAATCTCGTCAAACTAATGTTATGCATAAAGCAGTATCAAAATAGTTTTATAGTGTGATAAATTAATTTACAAAATGGAAACAAGGTAGTTTATAGGATGACAACAAAATGAATTGCGAGATAACCATAAGATGGTTTATAAGACAATAGCTAAGTAGCTCATGGGGTGATAGTAAAATAATTTATATGATGAAAACAAGATAGTTCTATAAAGTAAAAACAAAATGATTTGTAAGATGATAGTAACATGGTTTTTAAGATGATAGCAAAATAGTATATAAGATATCAAGAAGATAGTTCATAAGATGGTGGAAAAAAATTGTAAAAATGATAGTAACTTTGTATATAAAGTAGTGGCGAAATAGTTTTTATTTTACAAAACAAGAGTTGAGTAGTTTATAAGTGATGGTAAATTGGTTTATAAGGAAATGGCGAATCTGTGGTAGCAAAATAGTTTATGAGATGGAAGCAACTTAGTTCATAAAATGATAGTGAGTTGCTTTATATATGATGGAAAATTTGTTTATGAAATACTAGTGAAATAGTTTATAAGTGTTAGCAAAATTTTCATAAGGTGATGGTAAAACAATTTTTCATGGTAATAATAAAATAGGTTATTAAGTAATAGCAAAATGGTTTATGTGATGGTAAGAACATAGTTTATAAGGTGGTATTTTACTAGATGATAGTAAAATAGTTTATAAAATAAGGGTTTATTACCCGATAGTAAGATAATTTATTAATGATAGTAAGATACTTTATTAATGATAGTGGGAATAGTTTATAAAGCAATTGTGGAATAGTTTATAAGATGTTACTTCATTTGGCGATAGTAAGATAATGATTAGTAAAATAGTTTATCATATGGTAGTGAAATGGTTTATAATGTAGTTGTAAAAATGTTTGAAGGGATATAATAGCTTAGGAAGTGGCTTGCATAAATAGATAGAGAGTTAATGTGACACCCCCAAATTTACAACGCAACAGAATACAATATTGGGGTGCTACTTCATAATATAAGTTCACGAGTCACGGTGGAAGTACAACACAATTTCCTATAGGAAATAGAGTTTAAGAAAGTTTTCGCTTAGGTTTCACTAGGTAATACGGGAAGGTCTCTCCCTAAACATTAACATTATTTGCCATGACACTAGAGTCTCCATAAATTTTTCCTTTCCATTGCTTGTTTACTTGGTTCTGGTTCTTCTTTTCTGGACAACCATTCTTGTAATGTCCTAGTCTTCTACACTCATAACAGATAACTTCAGCTTTCTGTTTTGCCATTGATGGCCTCTGATTCGCTCTCGGGATTGGGGTCCTACAATCTCTAGTTTGATGACCAACCCGCTTGGAATTACCACATTTTGCCGCACACAAGCCAGTGTGATGAAACTTGCACTTGTTACACAATGGTAGATTTCCAGCATAGCCTTACTTGTTGCTTGGCTCGACAGTGTGTGCTCTAATCACCTTATGCCCTTTGTTTTATTGTTGGCTAGAGCTTCCACCGTGGTTACCTTCCCACTTCCTCTTGTTGCTAGCATTCTCTGCTACTTTATCTTTCTGTCGTTCGACCCGGTTCATTAAGTTGCAAGCCACGCGGGTCTTTGCCTCGTAGATAGCAATAGTCTCGATAGCATTAGCCTCTCGCAGGGCTAACATTTGCTCTATTTTCTCAAAACTCATCCTTTGATTCATAGTTGACATTGTTTCCTTAAGATGTAACACTCCCAAATTGGGTCGCAGAGAAATATGGGTCTAGGGGTGGTACTTCATAGATCAATAGCACAAGATATATATAAGAACGACCATTTAAAAGTCGTTTAAAACTGATACATTGGATTTAACAAATTGTTGTTACATAAGTCCGAAACTTCACTTGATCATTGTTCAAAATACAAAGATTTTAGTCCATAACAGATGTATTCTCAAAATCTAATGCAACCAAATCTTTTATGCATATGACTTCAAAAATAACGACCACCAATGTATCCCTGGTCTTGCACCTCATTGATCTCCTGAGAAAATACTGCTTAAAACATCAACAAAAATATTGGTGAATTCATAGGTTTGTAAAATATATAATGTAGGACCGCAAGATTTCCCCATGATAATGCAACAGATGAAAACATCATAAAATGTGATTACGATTCCCTAAGCTCATGACACTGAAGCTCGAAATGTATGAATTGCAATATAAACTGCCAACATTGCCCGTGATGATGTTCTAACCCGCAACATCCCAAATCCGATATGGTATACGTTCGTTGTCCAGCAAACCGGCACAGTGAGCATGACTTACCCGAACGAGGATGTCAATCCCAAATGGATCTATTTATAACATTCGCGCTCACAACAAGTAATTGATAATGTTCACTTGCGTCCAATTGTAAAACATGCATATGTTTCTCACCATAAAACTTGTAAATCATTAAAATGTAAAACGTGGGCTATGAACTCACCCAGTGTGAGCGGTATCGATAATGTATTTCAAAATGCTGTTGAAATGCGTACAATTAATGACCGAACGGAACCAAATTAAATATAGGTCGTATAAGTACTAAGCACTTTGATTAACTAATACCATATATAATTCTATATAGCTACATCACCATCTAATTGCGTTTATGAAATCATATTTATAAAGTAAAAACGTTTATAAATATTTACTTTAGTAAAAAACAACGTAACCTTTTCCGTTTTTAAGCCCGATTAGTATGTTCTTACGTTCACGCTTAGTATTAGAATGATTATCAAAAATTTTCTTTTTCATAATTTATGGGTCCTCTGTAGGTACAGTAATTTTTACGGGTTCATAGGATTTTATAAATTTATTTTTATAAAATTAATTGTAGTAAACCCATTAAATGTCGTATTTATTCGTTTTAGCTCTGATTTAAGTGATTCTTTCGAGTACGTCTTCGTAATTAAAAGTTTTATCTAATTTTTAAAAATAAATATCTCTGATATGAACATTATATTTTATAAAATTATTTTTTTTAAGTTATT
Organism: Tanacetum coccineum; assembly: GCA_026074375.1. Lineage (NCBI taxonomy): Eukaryota > Viridiplantae > Streptophyta > Magnoliopsida > Asterales > Asteraceae > Tanacetum > Tanacetum coccineum. Next base: position 13,462 of record BQNB010047837.1, on the reverse strand, counting down.
TATTATCGTAAACTTGGGAAATTCATAACTCCTTCGCTATTGATCTAAAAATTACGATTCTTAATGTTTTGGAATCCTAAAAATACGTAATTTTTATGAAAAATAACCAACCCTTTATATTAGATCTGAAAATCAAGTAGTTTTTATAAAATTTCTTTTATAAAGGAGTTTATTATCGTATAACTTGTAATTAGCGTATCTCCTTTGTTATAAATCGGTTTTTTGAGTTCTCTACATGCCTACGATCGTCATGACATGTAGTATTTTACAAAAATAAAAAAGTTATATGTTATTTTTGTATTTCCAACAGAAGGTTTTGAAGTTTTCATTAAAATGTGTTTAAATTAGTTTTTTTATAACTTTTTAGTTTAACCACTTTGTTACAAGTCATTTACAACCACTTATACCATGTGTCTTATGTACTTAGGGTCCCTAGTTGATCATTTGTCTAAATATTTTCCAAGAATCACAAGATCCATATGTCTACATACTTATTTATTCATGAACTTTTTATATTATACATTTTTAGGTAACTTGTTTATATGAACTTTTTATACATAAACCACACTTATACAATACTTATACATCCATTATAACATGATATTAACATCCATATGTCATATATAAAAGTGTACCAAATCATAAACAAGTGTAAAAATCCATTTTACAAGTAAATAAGTTCTTAGATGGTGATTAACTATACAAAACATTTTAATATGCATAACATCACAAATGTGAAGAGATTAAGGTTTTTTTAGGATAAAATTATTATGATGTAAGATGATGAAACAATATGACTAACCCTTGTTTTGCAAAAAAAACCCCTAGCTTTCTAAGTCCTTCAAAAAACCTAATTTCAGGTAAACCCTAATCTTGACCTTCTTGCTTAATCACATTGTAAGCCTTAAACCAAATCTTCTAAAACCGTAGGAAATCTCTAGATATGATGTAGGAACACTTTTGTATGTTGTAAATAAAATTTGTATGGATGGTTTATGGTGGTGGTTTTGGCCGTGGCATATGAGGAGAGAAAGAGAGAGTTTTTGTGTTGTTTTCACTTTAGCAAATGAGATGTGTGTGTTACTTCTATTAGTGAATGCCTTATATAAATCACATGGCTAGTCAAAGATCACATGTGATAGTCTTAGGAAAGTCTTAGACAAGAAGAGGATTTCTAGGGAAGTCTTGGTCAAGACTTGTGAAAGTCTTGAAGGTTTAATGAGTTGTTGAATGTACAAGATCAAGTTGCAAGTTTGTTGATATTTCTCTTTGTGTTTTATTCACCAATCCGGACCCTTTATACCTATATATATAAGATTTTTCTTGTTTATTTTTAAGTATTAGGATATATTAAATGGGTATTTGTTGAAACGCGTAGTAAATTTTGGTGTTAGTGAATGCCTAAACATATTTTATCGCGAAACGTAAACTCTTTACGCAACCAATAAAATAAAAATGAAACAAAGTTAATAATTTTTCATTTCAAATAATTACTAACAAATTGCTTGTTGTTAACATTTAAATTGTTTGATGTCCGTTTACATTGAACGATTAATTTTTAGCTTTCCGTTTTAACTTAACTGATTTTAATTTTAAAAGCAAACGCGTTAAATACTAATTAAATAGTTGAAGTTTTTGACGTCGTAAATGACCTGAAAACACGGGTTGTTATAGTCTTCCCCCATTAAAGAGCCTTGTCCTCAAGGCTTAAGACGCGGCACTTGACGACGGTGCGGTTTCTGTGAAGAGATGTCGTAATTACTTCTGAATTGGTCTTCACGTCGTCCTATGTAACTCAGGACCACTCCTGGAATTCATAAACTTTGACAATTGGGATACGGACTTAATTTTATATTGTTTTAACTTCTCGGTCTTTGTATTTATACTGGTTCTCTACAAAATCAAAGGTGTCTTAATATGGAGTCCATCCAACGGAACGGCTAATGGTTCGTCGGCATAGCACTTCTTCAAGTTGGATACATGAAACGTATTGTGAACCCTGCTTAGCTCTTGAGGAAGTTCAAGCTTGTAAGCAATGGCTCTAACCTTTTCTAACACTTTGAAAGGTCCAACATATCTGGGGGGGGGGTTGGAGGTTTAGCTTCCATTCGTTTTCCAAAAGTGTAATATTCCTTTTTCAAGGTGAAACCTTGAGCATAAACTCTATCTCCAACTTGTAAATTTCATCGGCTTACGATTTAAATCGGCGTAACTTTTGTCGATCACGTGCTTTAGCTTGGTGGCCGGGAAGGGGATGGCGGGGGGGGGGGGGGGTGCCGGCTTGTTCTTTTCTTGATCTAAACGATTTTCCTTTATCGTTATCATTGAACTATTTGACCAGTGAGTTGACTTCTCCAACCTCGGGCCAAAAAATAGGTGAACGATACTTTTGACCGTAAAGTGCTTAAAATGGTGCACATTGATGCTAGCGTGCAGCTATTGTTATATGAAACTCGGACTGATGGTATATGGTTAACACAACCCTTTCCAATGTCGATCACAAAGCACGCAAAATATCATAGAGAGTTTGAATAGTCTTCTCTTTGTCCGTCAGTTCTACGGGATGATATGTAGTATATATCCAAGCAAAGTACCCAATGCCTTTGAAGTGACCTCACAAAAATTTGACGCAAACCTAGGGTCGCGATCACAAATGATTGAGACATGTATCCCATGCCTCGTGACCACCTCCTTTAGGTACATTCTTGCCAGTTTCTCCATGGGATCGGTTTCCCTCATTGGTACAAAGATTGCAGACTTAGTGAGTCGGTCGACAATCACCCAAATGGTGTCGTAGCCTTGTGACGACTTAGGAAGCTTCATGACAAAATCCATAGTGATATTGTCCCCACGTCTATTGAGGTATCTCAAGTGCACCACAACCCGATGGCCTTTGATGTTCAGCCTTGACCTTACCACATGTCAGACATTTGCTAACATAGGTGGCGATGTCGGCCTTTATATCAGTCTACCAATATAGCTTCTTCATGTCTTGATACATCTTGTCAGAACCCGGATGAATAGAGTATTTTAACTTGTGGAACTCGTGCATGATCACAGTCCTCAAATTGCCATAACAGGGTAACCAACTCCTGCCATTTAAGCATAGAGTTCCATTCCATGAGGGGTTCCAACCTTTTATGTTTTATGTTGTCTTCTGGGTCCTTAGGAATTCTCAATCAACATACCATTCATCATCTTCTTTCTTGATGTTTCTGGTTTCCGTGCTTCAGTCCTGTGCAATTCAAAGATTTTTGCTTAGGAAGATCCAAGCCAATAGTCATACTCCAAGGCTCGAACATATTAATGCGTTTAATTAATTTTCTTTCTGCTCAAAGCATCAGCAATCAACATTTGCTTTCCCGGGTGATACCGAATCTCAAAATCGTTAATCAACTCATATCACTCAATCTAACCAACAACGTTGTCTCATGTTCAGCTCCTTCTGATTAAGAATGTGTTGCAAACTCTTATTATCAGTGAACACCGTACACCTGGTTCCGTACAAATAGTGCCTCCAAATCTTTAAAGCGAACACTACTGCTCCATGTTCCAAATCATGAGTCGTATAATTATTCTCATGAATTTTCAATTGGCGTGATGCATAAGCAATCACCCTCTCTCTTTGCATCAACATAGCGCCCAAACCTTTGATTAAAGCATCGCAGTATGCGATAAAATCTTCACTTCCTTTAGGTAAAGTCAGAATTGGTGCACTACACAACTTTTACTTCAATAGTTGAAACGTTGCTTCTTGTTTGTCGCCCCAAACAAACTTGACCTTCTTCTGAGTGAGTTTAGTCATTGGCTTGGCGATCTTCGAAAATCCTTCAATGAATCTTCGGTAATACCCAACAAGACCTAAAAATTACCGAATCTCCGTTGGCGTTTTAGGAGATGCCTAATCTTTTATGGATTCGATCTTGGCGGAATCCATGTGAATGCCTTGACTATCAATCACGTGGCCGAGAAATTGTACCTTGGGAAGCCAAAATTCACATTTAGAGAATGTAGCGTACAACTCCTCTTTCTTAAGCAATTCTAGAATTGCCTTAAGATGTTCTTTGTGTTCCTTCTTGTTCTTAGAGTAGATAAGGATATCGTCGATAAAGACAATCACAAATTTATCCAAAAATAGCTTGCACACGCGGTTCGTGAGATCCATAAATACCGCGGGTGCGTTCGTCAAGCCAAATGGCATTACTTGGAACTCATAATGGCCATATCGAGTTCTGAATGCCGTCTTCGGAATATCTTCTTCCCGTACTCGAAGCTGGTGATAACCTGACCGCAAGTCTATCTTAGAATAAACACTGGATCCTTGTAGTTGATTAAATAAATCGTTGATCCTTGGGAGTGGATAATGATTCTTCACCGTTAGCTTGTTCAGCTCTCGGTAGTCGATGCACATTCAAAACGATCCATCCTTCTTCTTGAAAAATAAGATCGGAGCTCCCCAAGGCAAGGAAACTATGTCCTATGAAGCCTTGTCAAAAAGTTCTTGGAGTTGGTCTGTCAATTCCTTCATTTCAGATGGAGCTAATCGATAAGGTGCCCGTGCTACGGTGCACCACCCAGGTATCAAATCGATTTGGAATTCCACTTGTCGAGTCGGAGGGAGACCCGACAAGTCTTTAGGAAATACTTTAGGAAAATTTTGAACGATTGGTACGTCCTCAAGTCGCTTCTTCTCTGACTTGTCTTCAGTCTCCTTTGTAGTAACATGTGCCAAAAAGATAGGACATCCTTTTAGCATGTACTTCTGCGTTTTAGTGCACGAGATGATGTTCAAACGAGTCTCATTTCCTTATGTTTTTACCGGTGCTTCAGTCACGCGAACAATCAATGTTTCATTTCCCTAGGGAATACAAACGATGTTCTTGGCATAAACGATGACAGCTTGGTACTTTGCCAACCAATCTATACCGACTACCAATTTCTACGGGAATTAAGTCTATGTTTAATGGGTAATTTAGGAAATTTAGTGTACAACCCCGAATGATAGTGTTTAACCTAATTATTCTCCAGTCAGCTAGTTCAACATCATAATAATAATCTAAGGTAGATGGTGTGATATCAATTTGGGAGCTAAATGTAGTAGACACAAAGCTTCTATCGGCACCAGTATCAAATAAGACAAAAGCATAACGGTTGTTTAGAAGGAACGTACCAGTAACTACATTGAAGTCTGGGTTTGTCCCTGCACTGCCTACCGCATACACTTTTACTAGAGCATTGCCATTTCCACCTTGGTTACCATGGTTATTGTTTTTCAGCTTTAGACAGTCCCTCTTGAAATATCCCTGGGCTCTACATTCATAGCAAGTAAGTTTTTGACCTGCCCTAGTGCCCCTCCAATTGTTAGTAGTGTTGGCATTTGCAGTACTCCTACAGTCACAAGCCAGATGGCTAACTCGGTTGCACTTGTGGCATTTGGGAGCACATGGACCATCATGGTGATAATTGCATTTAGCACATAGGGGTTTAGATCCCCCGTATGGCTTCTTCTTACCAGATCCTGCAGTGTAGGCCCGGCCAGTGTTCTGCCTCTTGTTTTGTTGTTGTTGTTGGTTATCATCTTGCTTTCTTTTGTTCTCAGTCTAACGCTCAGCAAAAGTGCGGATTTTCTTATCTATCAGCTCAGTTGCTATTTTAATTGCCTCTTGCGTTGTCTTAGGCTTTGATGCCACTACACTTCCGTGGATCATGTCGGGCAAACCACCGACGTATCTCTCAATCTTGTCAGACTCTTCAGGAAACATTCTAACACACAGCAATGCTAGTTCCTGAAAACGTTGGTTGTAACCTATCACGTCGGTACATTTCACCTTCAAATTCTACAACTCAGCCTCGAGCTTCTTAATCTCGGTCCTCGAGCAGTACTTGTCAGTCATCTTCTTTTTCAGGTCTGTCCAAGTCATTGCATACGCAACATCATGACCAACAGTCCTAACGTGGGAGTTCCACCACGTTAGAGCACTTCCAAGAAGAGTACAATGAGAAAAAAAAATAATTGATTTGGTTTTCCATAGAGCAGTTGCTTATACTGAACACAGTTTCCATTTTCTCAAACCATTGAGTCAATTCGACAACTCCTTCTGTGCCCTTGAAATTCAGAGGTTGGCACTTCATGAAGTCTGGGTAAGTGCACTCACGAGCGGCTCGCTCGTTTCTTCTAACACACGTTCCCGAATTGTGGCTGTCGTCGCCATTCATGCTTCTGTCAGCATCACGTGCTGCCAAAGCGGCAGTAACGCCTTGGTCGATCATTGCCTTAAGCTGGGCATTGGTCACAGTGGTAGTAGTGGCAGTTGTTGCGGCTGGTGTTGATCTAGTGGTTCTTTTTGGTGCCATTTTCTTCAATCACAAGAAAATATAATACCCGTTAGATTTTATAAAATCATAACCATGACATGAAATATAGATAATAAATAAAGTGAGATCACAACACACAGTGAAATATACAATCGAATTGCAATCAACAATGTTATAACTAAATCGACATTCATTCATAATAAATTTGATTATAAACATGACATAATACATCCTTTCCATATATAATCTGGAAACATACATGACCGATTCAGGTACAAAATGATCACTACGATTAGGTTACAAAATGAAATATAAACAACCTAAAGCCTTACTAGCTGGGAGTTACCCCATAATACTTAGTAGACTAATACAATATAGCTACAACATAACCAAATCTACGAACTGCTACCAGCCTCCTCCGGTATCTCTGGCTGTGCTGGACCTCTAGCAGGTCCCTACTATCCCAACTGACTCTGAAGTACTGTCACCTGTGTCTGTAGTGTACTTATCAGTCTCAGTGTCTTCACAAGTTGTGCTTGTCGAGCGCGGTCTGCCGCTCGTACAGCTGGCAATCTCTGTCTGATGTGCCAATACAGTAGTCCTCAGTGCTCTCACCTCATAACGGGCGGTGTCACTAGCATCCATCGACCGTCCCCAGGCCTCATGAGAAAGTCTAGCCTCTCTCTCCATGAGTAAAGCAATGTGAGCATGAGCACGTCTATCTCTAAACAGCATGTTGAGCCGACCGCTCATTAATAACTTGTCATCCTGTGCATCATCCAACCTCCTATATATCACATATGTGTCCTGTCTAACAGTCGTGACAAAGTCTATCATCCTCTGGCTAAGATCTGCCACATCGGTAACTGTTGGTGTCCCCTGTATGTCCTCAACCATATCCTCCCAAGTGTCTGTGATCCCATAACCAACATATCTCTCAGGGTCTCGCCTAATCTCATCATCTAAAGTGCTAACAAATCCATAGTCTGCTCTAAGGCCTCCAGTGGGTCTAGCAGTGGGAGCAGATGAACTCTCACCGACCTCATATCTCAGACCTAGAGCAATACACAACCTCTTCCGAGGCAGCAATGTAGCCTTGGAAACACCCGCTCTACAGTCAGTAGAGGGTAAAAGCAAAGATGGTGATGGAGTAGGTAAAAGTATAGGTAAGAGTGGTGGTGTCCCTAACGGTGGTGTCTCTGATGGTAGTATCCCTGATCGAGGTGCTAAGATGTAGGTGGATGGTGCAGCAGCTCTCATCATGGCCACAGATTCCCTGGTATGTGAAAGTACAATAGGTGGTCGTAGTGGCAGTGGATGGGAAGTAGATGGTGTCTCGGCTCTCAGCCGGATCATAGCAGCTCTATATCCCAAAGGATAAGTAGGGCGCTAGCAGGTAGTGGTGGAGGTGATACAGGTAAAGGTGGTGATACTGGTAGTGGTGGTGAGGGAATCTGAGGTAGTGGTGACGACCATGGGGAGAGTGGTAATGGTGGTGGAGTAGGTATAGCAAGAAGTCTAGCAACCTTGTATCTGAAGGAAGTGATACGGTGATTAAGCTCGGATGATATCTAGCGACGTAACATGGTGTATAGGTGGTGGGGATAGGAGTCGGCAGAGCTGGGTGCTCCTACTCCTTCTCCTATCGGCCTGTGTCTTATCTCATATCTTCTATCCTCGTCGTCATCAGTTGAATACTTCTTCTCATCGTCATCGTCTCCTCCGTCGGCAGGATAATCAATGGGGTCTTCCTCGGGACATCTCAGGTTTCATCTCATCCTTCTCTGGATCGGAGTCTGCAATGTACCCTGGTGAGTTGGCAGTAGGTGAGACAGCAGCAGGCAGTGGCTGTTCCTACGGGAAAACACCTCATCGGATATACAGGCTCGGGAATAAACTCTGGTAAAAGTGGTGCATGATTTGGCTCCTCAAGGCCAGGCACATAATCAGAAGATGGTGGGGCCTGAAAAGCGGCTACCACATATGCATACGGATCCTCTGGCATCACAGGTGGTCCATTGACTCCAGAGATCTTATGTCTGACAAACCTCCAAATGGAATGGATATCGCCTTGTAGGGAAGATGTGGAACTTTTAATCCGACATGAAAATATATGAAAATAAAAGTAGCTTATATAAGTAATTAATTAAGACTCTTATAGTAATATACATTTATATCATAACATGTATATCAATCATGAATGCATCTAGTCTAACTAACTAATGCAACAACTAGTGTATGTATGTATGGATGTATGTCCAGTGAAAACCCCTTTTGTATGAATGCAATGTTTGAAAACGGTTATAGTCCAACAAAAACATTTGACTGGTTCTCTATAACCTTGGCTCTGATGCCAATCTGTAACACCCCCAAATTGGGTCACAGCGGAATATGGGTCTAGGGGTGGTACTTCATAGATCAACAACACAAGATATATATAAGAACGGCCATTTAAAAGTCGTTTAAAACTGATACATTGGATTCAACAAATTGTTGTTACATAAGTCCGAAACTTCACTTGATCATTGTTCAAAATACAAAGATTTTAGTCCATAACAGATGTATTCCTAAAATGTAATGCAACAAAATCTTTTATATATATAACTTCCAAAATAACGACCACCAATGTATCCCTGGTCTTGCACCTCATTGATCTCTTGAGAAAACATTGCTTAAAACGTCAACAATAATGTTGGTGAATTCATAGGTTTGTAGATTGTAAAAGTTTATGTAGGACCGCAAGAATTTCCCTATGATAATGCATCCGATGCAACCATCATAAAATGTGATTAGTTTCCCTAAGCCTCATGCACTGAGTAGAAATGTATGAATTGCAATATAAATGCCAACATTCCCGTGATGATGTTCTAACCCAGAAATCCTAAATTGACTGGTATACGTTCATTGTCCGGCAAACCGGCACAGTGAGCATGACTCACCCGAACAAGGATGTCAATCCCAAATAGATCTATTTATAATATTTGCGCTCACAACAAGTAATTGACAGTTCATAATAATGGGCTCAGAGGGTTATCGCTACTTAGGCAAACACATAATCGTAATGTAAAATGTCCACTTGCGTCCAATTGTAAAACATGCATATGCTTCTCACCCCAAAACTTGTAAATCATTAAAATGTAAAACGTGGGGGTATGAACTCACCTCGAGTGAGTGGATCGATAATGTACAACCTAATTAAATATAGGTCGTATAAGTATTAAGCACTTTGATTAACTAATACCATATATAATTCTATATAGCTACATCACCATCTAATTGGGTTTATGAAATTATAATTATAAAGTAAAAACGTTTATAAATATTACTTTAGTAAAAACGATATAACTTTTTTTTTTTTTTTTTTTATTTTCCCCCCCCCCCCCCCCCCCCCCCCCCTTTTAAGTCGATTTGTATGTTTTCTTTCGTCACTCTTTTGTATTAGTAAGATATATCAAAATATTATATTTTAATAATTTGGGTCGTCTGGTGAACAGTACTTTTTACTGTTCATGGGCTTTTATAAAATTAATCGTCGTAAACCCATAAATGTCGTAACTTATTCGTTTTAGCTCCGATTTTAGTGATAAATATCTCTGATATGAACAGTAACTTTTATAAAATTATTTTTATAAAGTTATTTATTATCGTAAACTTGCGAAATTCGTAACTCATTCGTTATTGATCTAAAAATTACGATTCTTAATGTTTTGGAATCCTAAAAATATGTACTTTTTATGAAAAATAACCAACCATTTATATCATATCTGAAAATCAAATAGTTTTTATAAAATTTCTTTTATAAAGGCGTTTATTATCGTATAACTTGTAATTAGCGTATCTCCTTTGTTATAAATTGGTTTTTCGAGTTCTCTACATGCCTACAATCGTCATAACATGTAGTATTTTATAAAAATATAAAATATATATGTTATTTTCGTATTTCCAACAGAAGATTTTGAAGTTTTCATTAAAATGTGTTTAAAATTAGTTTTTATAACTCTTTAGTTTAACCACTTTGTTACAAGTCCTTTACAACCACTTATACCATGTGTCTTATATACTTAGGGTCTCATTTGTCCAAATATTGTCCAAGAATCATAAGATCCATATGTCTACATACTTATTTATTCATGAACTTTTATATATATACTTTTTAAGTAACTTGTTTATATGAACTTTTTATACATAAACCACACTTATACAATACTTATACATCTATTATAACATGATATTAATATCCATGTCATATGTAAAAGTGTACCAAATCATAAACAAGTGTAAAAATCCATTTTACAAGTAAATAAGTTCTTAGATGGTGATTAACTATACAAACATTATATATGCATAAAATTACAAATGTAAAGAGATTAAGATTTTTAGGTAACCTTAATATGATGTAGGATGATGAACAATATGATCTAAACCCTTATTTTGCAAATAAACCCTAGCTTCTAAGTCCTTGAAAACTCTAATTTCAACTAAACTCTAATCTTAAACCTTCTTGCTTAATCACTTGTAAACCTTAAACCAAACCTTCTAAACACCTTAGGATATCTTAGATATGATGTGGGAACACTTGTGTATGTTGTAAATAAAATTTGTATGGATGGTTTATGGTGGTGGTTTTGGCCGTGGCATATGAGGAGAGAAAGAGAGAGTTTTTGTGTTGTTTTCACTTTAGCAAATGAGATGTGTGTGTTACTTCTACTAGTGAATGCCTTATATAACTCACATGGCTAGTCAAAGATCACATGTGATAGTCTTAGGAAAAGTTTTTTTAGACCAAGAGAGGATTTCTAAGGAAGTCTTGGTCAAGACTTGTGAAAGTCTTGAAGGTTTAATGAGTTGTTGAATGTACAAGATCAAGTTGCAAGTTTGTGATATTTCTCTTGTGATTTCTTCACCAAATCCGGCCCTATATACATATATATATATAAGATATTTTTGTAATTTTTGAGTATTGGGTATAATAATAGGTATTTGTTGAAGCGTAAAAAAGTTTTGGGGGTTCCGTGAATGCCTAAACGTATTTTATCGCGAAACGTAAACACTTTACGCAACCAATAAAAATAAAATTAACAAAGTTAACAATTATCCTCAAAATAATTACTTAACACTTGCTTGATGTAAACATTTAATTGTTTGATGCCCGTTTACATTGAACGATAATTTTTAGCTTACGCGATTTAACTTAACGATTTCAATTTAAAAGTTACGCGATTTTTAGCTTACACGATTTAACTTCATCTTCGCCATTATGATTTTCAGTATCTCCTTTACTTGGATCTCGTTGGTCTCACCAATATCCTCATCAAGACTAATGTGCTAATGTTAAGATTGTGATGGTTGATCATCAAATAGAGAGTTAAAGTAAAATCAACAAGGTTTTCACGATACATAAGTTTGATAGATAATTTAAACCATCCATACGTACAACGAAATTCAAAAGAAAGTACAGCACAAATTCCTATAGGAAATAGAGTCTACGAAAGTTCCCGCTTAGGTTTCACTAGGTAATACGGGAAGGTCACTCCCTAAACATTAACATTATTTGCCATGACACTAGAGTCTCCATAAGTTTTTCCTTTCCATTGCTTGTTCACTTGGTTATGGTTATTCCTTTTTGGACAACCACCCTTGTAATGTCATAGCCTTTCATACTCATAACAGGTAACTTTAGCTTTCTGTTTTGGCACTGAGGGCCTCTGCTTCGCTCTCGGTATTGGGGTCCTAGAATCTCTAGTTTATTGACCAACCCGCTTGCAATTGCCACATTTTGACGCACACGGGCCGGTGTGGTGAAACTTGCACTTGTTACAAAATGGTAGATTTCCAGCATAGCCTTTCTTGTTGCCTGGCTTGGCAGTGTGTGCTCTAATCACCTTATGCTCTTTGTTTTGTTGTTGGCTAGAGCTTCCACCATGGTCACCTTCCCACTTCCTCTTGTTACTAGCATTCTCTGCTACTTTGTCTTTCTGTCGTTCGACCCGGTTCATTAAGTTGCGAGCCACGCGGGTCTTTGCCTCGTAGATAGCAATAGTCTCGATAGCATTAGCCACTCGCTGGGCTACAATCTACTTGATTTTCGCAAAACTCATCCTTTGGTTCGTAGTTGACATTGTTTCCTTAAGATCAAAAGGAAAATGATATATAATGAGATTTTATCCATGGTAAAATCATGACACGCAATGAGAAAAACATATATGTAAAATGAGACCACAACACGCAGCGATATAAGATAAAAAAAACCATGGCATACATAAATCAACGTCATAAAATAGCATAATCATAACCAACAATGTAGGTTAATACTTAATACATCGTTTTACATGAATAAAAGAGTACAAGTTTTTCATTAACGCTACCAACCGAGTACTACTCAAGTTTAGTAGGATACAATCCAAAAGAAGCTACAAATGACGATAATCTATCTATATATGGACCAAGGTGCCTCTCAAGATCCCAGAAGCTAGCCTCTATGTCATCCCTAACTGACTCAATATGCTCTGCTGGTGGTGGTATTGCTATTGGTGGTGGTGATGGTGATACTAATGATGGTAGTGATGGTAAGGGTGATCTGGATCTCTTACGAGATGAGGATGGTAAAAGTGATGGTGGTGGTGAAGATGACGATGTCAATAGTGATGGTGGTGATGATAATGATGGTATCTCTGATGAAATTAGTGGATGACAAGTGGATGGTGATGCAGCTCTCCATTGATGCATGGCTGCTCTATAGCCTAGTGGCATCGAGATCTCCTTTCTCGGTCGACGGGAGAAGGCAGGGCTAGTAGGTAGGGGTCGGGTAGGTGGTGGATGAACAATTGATGTCAAAGCAGTCTGGGTGTGGAGTGACTCAACAGTCTTACTCAGATCCTCATCTGATGAGTCGTCAGCAGAATCCAGTGGGTAGCCATACAAAGTCGGTGTACGATCTAGTGATGGTGGTTCGGGTCTAACGGCTAAGGTAGTAATCTCATCATTAGAATCAGATATGATGACAAATGGAGCAAATACTCCGACACTTGATGTAGTAGCAAGAAAATGTGTGGGACGAGGTGTGGTCATAGTGCTGTGACAATCAAAGGTTTATATAAGTATATTATATAAGAAAAGTGTAGAAATATACAGAAGATAGGGTAAGTAC
>BQNB010047836.1:31736-42889 GCA_026074375.1 Tanacetum coccineum | reverse complement strand
AAAGAGGTGCGCCTTTTTCGTAAGTGACACAAAACGGTTACTTTTTGAATCTTTGGATTGGGAACTTATTAATGGATATTTACAAATTCTCTAGAAAGAGAATTAATTTGTTTGCGTTTTTTAGTATTTATGAGAACACAATAAAGATCGAAAAATCCTGAAGAGCAAATATTTTTGTATTTTTTATTTATTTATTAACTTCTACATATAGTAAAAAGAAAAAAAAATTACTTTCTTTATTTTATTTTATTTTATTTTATTTTTTTGATTTTTTTTCAAAAGACTTAACTTTCAAAGACGAAAGGTTCTTCAAATCACGATCGACAAATTCAAACGAGAGAATCTTAACACAATTTCCCTGTAGCGGCGCCAAAAATTGATTTGTCTCCAAATACGTATACGAAAAATATAGTATAAGGATTAGTCAATAATAGTATAGTAAGTATTCCGCAAGGATTCTAGAAGATTACTTTTGACCAAAACAATTTCTAAAACCTCCCGGGTCGTTTGTCCTCGGCGAAGTGCGAATTGAGAATCGGTTAAGTCTGTGATCGCGTGATTTGAATGGTTTAAAAGTTTTTGATTTGGTTTCTAATTCTACCAATGAAAACGAATAAAACAAGTAAAAACAAGTAAACAATAAAAGCATTTAAAGCACTTAAGAAATAAAGCACGAAAATGTAAACGGGAATTAATAAAACGCGACATTTAAGCTACTATGACAAATTTAAAACCTACGAATGCAAACTTAATTCTAATAAATCCTAAATGACTAAAAATAATTTTTTGAAAAAGAATTATATTTTTTTTGATTTTTTATTTTATTTATTATGAATTAAAACTATTTTAATCTAGAAAATTAATTAAAAATACTAAACTTATTTATAAAAATTACTAAAAATACTTCAACCTATGAAGAATCTAAGAAAAATAAAAACTAGAAAAGTTATTTGAAGAATAAGCAGTAAATAAGCCAAAAAGCACGAATAAGCAATTAACTAAAAAGACTATATCATTTAAATTGTGCAAAGAAGAAATGAAAAAGTCCCCAGGGCAAATGGTATTTGTGTGAAGTGTTGAGGCGTGTATGGTATAAAGGGAAAGGTCATGGGTTCGACCCCCATGGCTACCTTTTTGCTAAAACTTTTTATTTTTGAAAACTTTTTGCACAAGCTTAAAGAACTAATGAAAATAAGCAAATTATATAACTACAACTTTTTCTGAAACTTAATTATAAGAACGAAAATTAGCAACTTAAAATCACAGTTCTGCTTAAAAGCTTAAAAACTTGATTAGCTTAAACTATTTAATTCAATAAGCCACTAAAAGCTAAAACAATTCCAAAATAAGCTAAACTTGTCCTAACTAGACTTAATGAACATCTAAGAACAGAAATTAGACAAATCAAATAAGCAAAAGCAAGAAAAGCAAAATTAGCATCTAAACCAAAAAGGCAACCAAAACAGGTTGAGAGAGCAGTTTCAAGCTTAAATTTAAGCTTCTAAATTAACAAGCTAATCCATAAAACCTAAAAACAGATTATCATTGACCTATAAGCTACCAGAATAAGCAAAATTTAAGCACTAGTGAACACTAATAAGCTGTAAAATGACATATGAAAATGGCATTTCACACAGGATTCTTGTTTTTGGTATTTTGAAAGATTTTTGAAAAAGAAAACTAAGATACCATTTGCAGACCTACAAATAAGCTAGTAAAAGTTAATAAAAAAACTTAAAAGCCAAAAATAGATGAAGCTTGTTATCCTAAGAGCTTATACTCCAAAAATTAGACTTCAAATAACACTTAATCTAATCTAAATATGATTTTGAAAACTAGAAAAATACTTTTGAAAATAGACTTTAAAACTAGACAGATTTAGACTAAAGCCAAAAGACAATCACACACTTGCATAAACATCATACCTACTGCATTCATGATCAAATACAAGCATGAAACTCACACAAGATAGCTGCTAAACAAAATCTAACCAAATAAGCTACTATGACAAGTCTATAACTAACAGTTTCAAATTATTATAACTATGAACTATAAATTTGATTCTTAAGCTAAAACAACTATAGGAAACGGATTTAAAGACCAAGTTTAGGCTATCTAAAACAGATTTAGGGTCCAAAAAGGGTTAGGCAGCACTAATAAGAGTTAGTGCTGCTTAAACTAAACACCCCCTTAAATTATGTCTCATCATTTTTGCACTATCAAAGTATAAAATAAGCTAGGACAGATATAGAGTAAGACACATTAAGATCTAATAATCAATAAACAACATATATTTAAGCAAAATTAAGCAAAACAATAAGCAAACAAGGTTAAACTAAATAAGAGTGAAAATGGAAATTAAGAACAAGTACCTTGATCCCTTGCACCAAACAGGGATTACCATAACCTAATAAGCTCTAATATCCTACCCAGCTTATAAATAAGCAATCTAAAAACCCTATAAGCTCTTCCAAAGCTAGCTTATCTTCCAACTTATTCAAATCTGTTTATCCAACCAACTGAGCTCAAATAAGCTTGAGTAAGCTTATCTGAGCTTATAGAAATCTTTTGAGGTGAGTATTAGCTTATTGTAGCTTGACTGGACAGCTTATTAAAATGCTTATTAGGAATTTAAAAGTAAAACAGGAATTAAAGAACACTTATTAAAAAGCTAAAATTTTATTAATATTAAAAGGAATACAATGCATTTAGAAAAGAAATGCATTAAGCTAAAAAGGAAAGCTAAACAATAAGCTACCCTAATCTACTCCTACTCCTAGATGCCTTTAGCTGTGTGATTTGCCCTGCTATTTATAGCAGTGGGAAGAACCTTCTAGCCCTCTGGACGCTCCCCTCTCTTCCAATCATAGCCATCCAATCCTAACTGCCTCCAAATCATCACATCTTGACCGTTGGATTGATGCCACGTTAATTCAACCAATGAGAGTGCACGGGATCGCCAGCGTGGCCTCTTTGTGTCAGACATGTCAGCTTCTAGAAGGATATGAACGTGTATTTCCTTGATTTTACTTGGTGCTCTGTAAAGTGAAAAAGAGAGGGAAAAAAGGAACGGGATAAACAGTGATTTGATTATTTCATTCGTCTTGACCATTTGACTCGTGTATAAAGAGGGGTTTGACTTAGGCTAGGGAATTTGGGCCTTTTCTCTCTTTTATAAATGATCTTGGGCCGTGAATTATATGTAAAAGGGAGTTGGGCTAGTTACTAATTTTGGACGTTTAGTTTTATTATTTTGGGCTTGTGGACTGACCTGGCCCATTAAGTGGGCCCGGGTTAGTCCGTGAAGTATGGGTATGCCTTTGGCCTCGATTTTTTGTCCTCTTTCCCTTCCCGTGCTCGGCTTTGTCCGTATTTGTCCTTATTTTGTCCTTTTCTTAATATCCGGTACCTGCACATACATAAACACAAAAACAAGCATATACATTGTATTTTTCACATGTTTTTGGTCATTTTTGGTCGTTTTTCATGGTAAAAGGTATGTGTAAAATAACACATACCAAATTCCCCCATACTAAGGTATTGCCGTGTCCTCACGCAATTTTATAAATAATACTTTAGAAAACTAAGAATCTTAATCCCCCTTGATTAATTACCTCGAAAAGTAGCTAAGTATTCATCTTAAAGGATTAAAGAAACATTAGCTCTGAAAAGCCCCGTTTTTCCATTTTCAACATTTTCCATTTTTTATGTTTTTTATAACTTTCCATACTTCAACACTTCATAACATTGTGCTTTCAATATTTTTTGATAATATTTAGGATCATGGAACAAGCAAAATAAATTCATCGTCCCCAACTTTCACTTCTCCATACTAAGCTTAAAAACAAGAACATTGTCAAATACAAGTCATGATACTAACACTACTCATAAATACTAATTGTGTATTACTTTTCCTCCCTTATTCCTAATTTTGTATCTCAAGATTTTATTTTTTGTCATATACCCGAAGGCTCTTTAAGACTTATTTCGATATTTATTATATCCGAAAATAAAGCGGGACGGTTAAAGATAAAAATTAGCTTCTACCCCTATCCTTGAAAACCGATGAGGTCCACATCGAGGTGACCAAATTTTGGCTTTTATTAGGCTACTTATCTTGATTTACGTCATATACCCTAAGGCTCTTTAAGATATAAATCAAGTGAGATTTAATCTGCACCATATACCCTAAGGCTCTTTAAGGTACAAACAAATCATTTATTAAACATGATTCAATCATTAACACCATATACCCTAAGGCTCTTTAAGGTATGAACAATTTAATCACTTACGCCATATACCCTTAGGCTCTTTAAGGCATAAGTAATCTCATGATTAACTCTACTTACACCATATACCCTAAGGCTCTTTAAGGTGTAAGTAAAGCAATTATTCATATGATATATATAGTATGCCAAATTCCGAATCCCGATGTGTACCTATTTTATTGGCATCGTCTTCCAAGTTAGTGGAAAGTTACTAAAAATTAAGTTGAACCGGACAACCTTATTTATTAAACATTATTAATATATAAGTGAAACAAACTAATGGGAGAAAAAGTCACAATTAATACTTATAAGCTCTTAAAGAAAACCAACTATTCCACGCTTAATATCATGACTTATACTCGACTCTATCATTTCTCGTTCTTCGTAATTTAAAATCTCTAAGAAAGAGACTAGCGAATGCTTAGCCTAGCGAATTAAGATCGGCACTTTAACAAGTCACATAGACTGGCAACAATCTTTATTCTAATAAATCAAGTTCGGCATAATGGATAAGCCTACATAAGACTAGCAACAAACTTGATTTAAATATGTTAAGGCAAAAGCTAAGGTATAAAACCGGTTTGATCAAAATTTATTTATCGTTCTCACCTTTATTTGTGTCACAACACTTATTTCCTCACTTTATTTCAACATTTATCTCTTTTTTCACTTTATCATGCATAAAAAATTTTAAAATTTTGCTATTTACACATAAATCACATATTTTTTGTGGAAAAATGGGTTACGTGAGAACAACGGTCGCATGTATAATCAAATCGATAGATTCCCCCCTATACTAGAACGAAACATTGTCCTTTATGTTTTAGGCAGGGTCTCTACACAAATCTAAAGCCGTTTATTAATTATGCTAAAGATAAACGTTAGTCGATAAGATTTGGATATTGGATTCCCTAAATGAAGCTGGGAATATGAAGCTCGAGTGTATGAATGGACAAGACCATGAGCACGAGAGTCTTCAAAATCTGGGCAATCCTGGACATAAAACCACAAAACACAAAACACGAGAAAAGAAGAGGCGAGCCTCCTCACATCACACTTATTCATAAATATATTACTACTAAGGATAAGCATGGGTTGCCACCCACAAAGCGCTTGTTTATTAATGAGTCACTAGCTTGACTCTCCCCATATCATCGTGATATTAGGGATGAAACATGTGGAAGAGCAAATCTTCATCGGACTTTCATTCAAGATGTTTGGATAAACATTGAAGCATATGAAAGTTCCACTCCGATGAGATGCCGCCGGTTCAAGAGAAGAAAAATGAAATGCGAAGATGCCGGGGTCAAAAATGGTATCCTCACTCCCGGAGGAGAGAAGAAAAGGAGATTCCACTGGATAGGTGAAATAAGGAAGAAAAAATTGGATAACATATGTGTGGAAAAGATAATGGCGATCCTTAAGGGTGGGAAGGGTGGGTAAAACATTAACATAAAGTTCTCTTGTCGAATTATCACAAATATCTTCCACCATAACTCTAGTTAACTCACCCTGATCGGGATCAATCTCAAAATGAAAAGAATCATACTTGGGAAGAGAAATATCAGCATGAGTAGTGGTACTGCCACTACTCGTCTCTTCCATATGATCGCTAAAAGTCTCGAATTCGGGTAAAGAATTATTCGAATAAGAGAGAGAAGTATCGGACTTCTCAAAAAAAGAGTCACTATCCTCAACGGGGATAGAAAATAGGGAAGGAGACTTGAGCACACAATCAAGAGTGGGGTTGTCATTCAAATATTCGATCTTAGCAATAAGAACATAGATATTCAACAATTTTTCATGAAGTATATCGTCCTTCACCTCCTCTAAGCTGACGAGCTCAGAATCGGGAGGTGATGCCTCAACATAATCGATGTCCTCAAAAGAATCATCATCACTCGAAGTAGAATCATCGTTAAAATTGAAGAAAATCTCAAAATGATCTTTTAAAGCGTCAAGAGGGGGAGAATTATCATATAACAATTGCTCAACAAGACGAATATCTTCTTTAGGATCAAAATCATCTTTATTAATTCCCGGTGGAATTGGATTGATAGGAGCGAGTTCACCGGCGAACTCCTCGAGAAGAGAGTCAATCTTAGGAGAATAAACAATCGAAGTATCTCGATTAAGCAAAGATTCCATAAGATCACATTCGGCATCAAAGTGATTTTTATTACAAAAAGGCACATCACACATACTTAGAGAGTTATCGGGCTCCTCGGTTGGTAAATCGGGTGTAATAGGTTTAGACGAATTCTCTAAATATTCCCTATATTGAATAGTGTACTCATCATCATCGTCATATAAGGCAAGATGATTCCAACTCGGACAATTAATATATTCTGCGAGCTCCTCCCTTATAATTTGCAAATCTTTAAGAAGTTTATGAAGCAATTCTTGTATATCTTCTGGTTGAGCATGCTGAATTTCAAAAATTTTCTCCTAAGCTAGCAATAAAACCTTTGGCGTTTCTCTAAAAGATATATGATTAAACTTCTTTAAAAAGGTTTGTATAGATTTCATTAGGTCTTCTTTGGCTTGCAAAATTTCCACACTCGTTTCTTGAGGAGGATGATGAATGACGGGATACTGCGAGGGTTGAAATTGGTCAAAACCGGAAGAATTAGAATTATAGAAATTTTGGTTCATCGGTTGACACTGAAAAGTCGCATGAGGACCCCCGCAGTTCTCACAACAAAGGTATTGTTGTGGAAAACTTGGTGAAGTTTGTGGAAAATTATTATCATAGTTTTGATTGAAACACGGGTCCTGATTGTAGACAAACAGAACTTGAGGTGGACAATCGTAACCATAATGAGCATCGTTCCCACATAACTCACAAGAATACGTCTGGTACTGGGGTTGTGGAGGGTAGTCGGAAAGATCGAAAGAATTCGGATTTGGATCATAAGCGAATGAATTTCCGTCTCTTGAATTGCAAAACAAACAAAATCCATCTCTAAGATCATATCCACACTTCTCACAAGTACACCATCGGCAACGTAAATCATCAATCGGCTCTCCACACCCAAAACAATTAAGTTGGTTGAATGACGACATAAGAATTAAACGAAATTAGAGGGTTGAGAAAATAAGAATTAAACGGATAAGATGGTAAAGAAGAATATTTAGAGATTTTTAAAATAATAATACATAAGAAAAATAAGAAAAATATTTTTGGTAACCGAAAATCAATCGTGCACGGTAGCTCTCTAGAAAACGCATAAAGAAGCGGAGGACTCCTTTCGGGTCGAAGTTCGTAGGATCGACCCTCCTTATACCTCTCTTATAGTTTGTTAACTAAAGAAGAGCCGAAACGACAATTAACAAACGGTTATTTTTTTTAAATAAAAGAAAAATAAGAATAGAAGTGTAGAATGATTTTGTATTTTTATATAATAGAAGAAAATTATTCACAAACAGAAAATGATAACTTCACGAGGAAGGGTCTTCAAAACACTAATCTTCGAACGAAACACGATAATCGTAACACACCTCCCCGACAGCGGCGCCAAAAATTGATCCACCCCAAACTACACACACAAACAAGTATGTGTAATTAAGAGGCAAATACAATTATAGTATATAGTATAGTATTCCAAAAGATTAAAGAGAATTGCTTTTAACCAAAGCAATCTCTAAAACCTCCCGGGTCGTTTTTCCTCGGCGAAGCGTGAATAGAAAGTCGGTTTAAGTTCGTGATCGCGTGATTTGAATGATTTAAAAAGACTTTGATTTTGGTTTCTATAACTACTAATGAAAATATAAATAACATGTAAAAGCAAGTAAAAACAAGTAAACAATTAAAGCATTTAAAGAAATTAAGCATAAAACGATAACGGGAAATTAAAAACGCGACTTAAAACCTAATCTATCAAAATTTAACCCTACAAATGATTTTTTATTTTTTATAAATCCTAAATGACTTAAAATAATTTTAGAAAAAAGAATTATATTTTTTTGATTTTTATTTTATTTATTATGAATTAAAAACTAATTTAATCTAGAAAATTAATTAAAAATACTTAACTAATTTATAAAAAACTAAAAAAATTACTAAAAGTTCTTAAGACAATTACTGAGGAAATGGTAAAAAGAAGAATCCAAAAAGCACTTTCAATAAGCAGTTAATAAGCTGAATAAGCTAAAAGGCATAAACTGGAAAATGAGTATAAATAATTAATGGTGTAAATGGTTTACAGAAAAGACCCAAGGGCGCGTTTGGTTAAGGTGTGTGTGTTAAATGCGTTGGCTATGAAAGGGGGAGGTCACAGGTTCGACCCCTGTGACCTCTTCTTTTTATGAAACATTTTTTTTTCTTTTTAAAACTTTATAAAACAAGCAAGAATAAGCACTTTTAACAAAGACACATATTCTGGATCTTAAAAATAAGCTAGAAATAAGCTCAAATAGAATGACAGTTTTCTATATTTAGGCCATAAGATTAAGCTTAAACTATTGAACTTTTATGGACTCAAATAAGCACTAAGAAACTTAACTAAGCTAAAACAGATAATACTCTAGTCCTATTAAGCACTTAAAATTACAAATAAGCAGAAAACATTAAGCTAAAAGGCACTAAAAAGATAAAAACAGTTTGACACAAAATAAGGCTTTTAGACAGATTTTAAGCTAAGAAAAAGGACACATAAGCACTATTCTTTGACTCAAATTAGACAACCTAATAAGCACAAGGTCAGGAAATGAGCAACCTATTAAGCTTAAAATAAGCTCAAAAGGCACAGCAGTACTAACCTTGAGTTAGTACTGCCAGGCTTAGCAGTTAAGACTGCTAAGCTTCAATTAGCTCATGAAAATCCCAATAAGCTACTCATAAGCAATAAGCTAGACCTAATAAGCTCTAGTGACTCAAAATAAGCTAATGAAATAAGCTAAAAAGTACTCTAAAAAGCTATAAGATAGCAGACTTAGGAAAGACTTTAAAGGATAAAATACTTAACTCATTTTAGGCTAAAGACTCTAAAAGGCTAATAAAGGACTTAAAACAGATTTGAAATGAATCAAATGAGACAAGACTATGTCAATAAAACCATACCAAACGCATTCTTTTCACTTTTTCAAAAATAAGCAGTTTGATAAGCTTATGACATAGCAAACTCTGACATATGATAATCCATCCTTCAAACTTGACAAAACCTAATCTAAACTTATAAAAACTATTAATAAGACTGAATTAAGGCTAATCTAAACTGGATTAATGACCAAAAGAGAATTGGATACCATTTTTACCCATTTTGATCCTTGACCCAAACACCCCTTTAAATCCTAAAATCCACTTTTAAAGCTAAAACAGATTAAGAGAACCTTAAAAATAGATGTAATAAGAATATAGAAGATATAATAAGCACAATTAAGACATAAATAAGCAGAATTAAGTAGTATAATAAGCAAAACAGAAATTAAGCTTAAAAATGAGAAATATGAAGTGTACCTTATCCTTTGCTTAAACAAGGATATAAACTGCTCTTAGAGCTTATCTACAAGCCAACTTATAAAATAAGCTTTGAATAAGCCTATAAGCCCTTCCTTTTCTGGCTTGTCTTCCCATTAGCTTATTCAATCCATTTTGAGACATACTGAATGGAAATCTAATTCAATTCAGTTCTAACCCAAGCTTATGAGGATCAGCAGTATCTTATGAGTAAAAAGAGCTTATTGAAGCTTATGAATTACATATAGACTTAATTTCAATCAAAGTGCTTAAGAGTAAAAATAGAATTATATCACAATTAAAACTGAAGATGAGATTTTATTAATTGAAGGTTCATTACAAGATTAAGAAAAGCAGAAATTACATTAAAGATATTAATAAGTTAAAAGACTACTAAGCTACTCCTACTCCTAGATATCTTAATCTGTGAGTGAGGCCTTCTTTATATAGTGAAAAAACGAAGCTTCTAGGCTCTTAGACGCTCCCCCTTCTAATCCAAGCCATTCAAACATTGTTTGCCCTCCACGCATTTGATCTTGACCGTTTATAGCCCTCCACGTTTGATTAGCCAATGGGAGGCTTGAAGATTGCCAGCGTGTCATTCCTAATGTCAAACGTGTCAGAAGGTGTCAGCTTCTAAAAGCAATTGAGGGTACGTGTACTTTGGGAGGATTTTTACCCTGCGAAGGTAACAGGTAAAAATGGAGGGAAAGGGTAGGGATAAACAATATTTTTGACCTCTTTGACTTGTTGATCCGTGTGTTTATAACATAGGGATTTGACCTGTGTTTTTGGACATGGGCTTAGTATTAGGATTTTGGGCCGAGTAAGGGTTTAGGGTAAATGGGGATTTAGGTTTATGATTTAGTTAATGAAACTTAACACTTGTTAGGTTTGACTAACAACCGTTTAGTATTAGGGACTAATTTTGCAAACTGTTTAGGACTAATGGTGAAATGGAATTGGACTAATGGTGAAAATGATTTAACAATAAGGGTTTCTTTAAGGTTAAAGGATTAACAGGATTGGTTTTAAGATAAATTTGCCTTTGGCTTTAATTTCTTAAACTCTTTCCATTCCCGTGCTTGGTTTTCTACGTTTTGCTTTGTTTTTGTCATTTTATGCAATATCCTTTACCTGTAAGACACAATTCACAATACAAACGAATACAATGCATTTTAATGTATTTATTGGTCATTATTGGTCTTTTTAGCTCATTTTAAAAGGTAAAAGGTATGTGTATTTATGCACATACCATTCACTCTTTAACGGGTTAGGTTTTTTCTTTCTTTAGTTATGTGTATGCATGTTTTTTTAGAGGATTTGCGTTTCACTATTTTTTTGTTGATTAATATAGAATACAACTATGTTAATGAAACCGTGTGATTAGAACTATAGTTATATGCTGTAACTTGCATACAAATACT
>BQNB010047836.1:12089-27544 GCA_026074375.1 Tanacetum coccineum | reverse complement strand
TTCTAAAAACGTTTAGGATTTTTTATAATTTATTTTCTTTTAAACTGTTTTTAATTAATAAAAAATTAAATAAAAATCAAAAAAATTATTTTTCTTTTTTAGAAAATTTTATTTTTTCATATTGCATCTAGGAAAAATAGAAAAACTCTTGTAGGGTCATTTTTGCAAAATTTCATTTATTAAAGAACGGGATTCGAACCCGCTTTTTGTTTTCTCATTTTGAGCTCGTTTTAGCTCCGTTTTTAGTCTAGTCTTTTTTATTCTTCATTTTTAGTCACCTAGAGTAGATTAGAAGTAAAAAAAAAATCTTTGTGGGGTTAATTTTTAAGAATTTAGGTTTTTGACCCCTTGTTCGGGGCCCTTGCTCTCGTTTTTAGTTTTATTTCATAATTTTTAGGTTTTTCTTAATCGTTTTTGCATATTAGTAGATAATTTAGCTTTCTCATCCCCTTAATCATTAATATCATTCAAATTCCAACTTTCCGACTGTACCGATTTTCAAGTCCAGCCTCGTCGGGGATAACGACCTGGGAATATCTTACTCCTCGGATTTTATTGATTGTCTTTCTTTTAAAAACTTTTCAAGGGCAACTTGAATTGTTTTTGGGTTATATAAGTAGTAGTATATTTATAATATATTAATTATTTATTCACCTAGAAAAGGAAGCTGTCAGTATTCAGGATAAATGGCCACTTTTACCTTCTCCCCCAACACCTGACTGGTCACGGGGTGTTGTGTGCTAGGTCCGGATATCATTGCACATTCCATCGGGATGGCTCTGCTGCTTCGTATCGTTACCGTTCCTCCTTTTACCGGGAATTTTAACATTTCGTGTGCCGTGGATGGTACGGCACATATATTTCTTATGCTCGTTCTGCCTATTATTCTATTGTGTTGAGATGGTGACCTGATAACCATGAAGTTCATCCATGCGGAAGTGGAATGATCTTCGTCACCTATCTTTACTAGTAGGGAAATCTGGCCTATCGGCCAAATGGTTTCTCCAATGAATCCTATGAGTGATGTGGTAGCTGAGACCATCTGGCTTCTTATTTCTGGCCGGAGCCTGACGAAACAATGTTCGTATAGAACTTCTGAGGACGCACCCCCGTCCACGTATATTTGGTGTACGAAGTGTCCTCCTATTTCAGCTTCGATGATCATTGGTCCTTCCGTTCCGTCTTCCTCTCCTAAAGACGGAAAAGAATTTGTTGTCTCCGGAGAGAAACTCTGGGTGACCCTTTGCTTTGCTACCCTCTCCCATGGTTGAATCATCAAGATGGCTAGGGGCTTGTCTTTCCTGGCCATTTCCCCCTTCTTTTGTGCCTTTGGCTTGTCGCTCTGCTTTAATTCTTTGATGAATTGCGACAATTTGCCTGACTTGATCATCTCGTCTATCTGTTTTCTCAGCTGCATGCATTCGTCCGTGCTATGCCCCGTATCTGCGTGGAATTCACAATATTTGTTCGGATCCCTTTTTTTTGCAGGAGTTACCATTGGTGGCGGAGCTTTGAATTTTCCTTTTTCTAGAGAAAAAATTTCTTTCGGGGTTTTCGTAAGGAGTGAAAACCTATTCGGCCTCCGATCCGATCTTTGCTTATTTTTGAATCCCTTTTTAAAGTTTGGCTTGTTTCCTCCTTCTGGCTGTTTCCACGGCGCTGGTGCTTTTTTCCGACTATGACTGAATGCGGCAACTTCCCCTTGCAGAAAAGACGTGGTCACCCTGTACATTTTGTCCATTGACCTCGGAATTTTCTCGTATAAACGCTTGATCAGCTCGGGGTGGGTTATACCGTGCATGAATCCGGAGATCTTCATGCATTCCGGCGCTCCTTCCACATCCAGGATTTCTGCTTTGTATATTTCCATAAAGTCCTCAATGGATTCTCTATCTCTTTGCTTGATATGATGTATCTCCACCGGATCCTTGATGTGTTTTGTTTGTTGGAGATAATTTTTCCTAAATGCTGTTCTCAAATCTTCATAACTGTCAATGGATTCCCTTGGGAGTTTGTCGAACCAGACTCTAGCGTTTCAGGTGATCGTTGAATTGAACATGTGACACCATGTTGGCATTGCCCATCTCTCTGTCTTTGCCGCGACCTGAAATAGCTTTAAATGATCTTTCGGGTCCCTGATTCCATCATATGTCTTGACGTGGCTAGGCATCCTTATCCTTGGGAAATTGAAATGCCGGATACGAGGTGTGAAAGGGTTTCTTTCCTCGCATGTCCAAGGCTGAGAGAGATCATCTTCGTGGGTGTTTGACATGTGTCTTCTTGATTTGGACTTCCAGTGACCTCCCTCACTGTCTTCACTCTCTGAATATCCGCTAGTTTCCCAGGACGACATGCCCCTATGATGATGCTCTCTTGGTTGCACCTCGATTTCCTTTTCGTGGGAACTCTGGTGGCGGCTGTCAGAATTCTTTTCCTCCTAGCCTATTGAACACACCACCCTCCTTCCGCGGCCTGGGCCTAGGTGAAGGAGGTCTGTTTTTTTAGTCTTTTGAAGACACTGGCAACCGGTGTTGGGCTTCGGGAACGCCTATTTTCATACCTCCTTCTTGGCTCTGTTCTGGCAGTTGGCGTCTTGGATTCGGAGTAATGCGACTCTTCATGATTTCTTTGATTTCTTCCGGTCTCGTTGCCGTAGAGTAGGCGTGCCTTTACCGCATTAAGCTTATCTTGCTGCTCTTTTTCTTTTTGCATCTTTTCGGCAATGAGTGGCAAGAGTTGTTGGTAGTTTTTGTCGCACAATTCTCTTAGGACCTCGTCAGGCGTAGGCTCTTCGAGACGTTGTGGGCCACTTCTTCCCCTAGTGTTCCGCACGGTGGACGTGGGAACGGTTGGGGTGTGTTGTTCGTGAGTGCTCATGATGAGTATTTTGGAAAACGTGGTTACGTTGCGGTCCCACGGATGGCGCCACTTGTTAGTACAAAATTGGAGTAGGGGTTAGAATAGGACCCAAATTACACGTCGGGTCGAGTTCCCGAATGATTTGAGCGTTAAATCTTGTACTAGAGCAAGAGAAGTGATGATTTCCTGCACAATCAAGTAAACCGTTAGCCTTACCGTGGGGACGGACCCCACGGTTAGACTCCGGCGTGAGAGTAAGTAAACATGTAGAGAGAGAAAGTATGTGTATGTAGAGTGAGAAAATCATGCCGTTCATTGTGTCAGAAGGTCCCTTTTTATAAGCGAACGAAATATTAGGGTTTCCTAATATTTCGTTTGTTTAGTTAGTGGCCAGAGTGAGTCCCTTGTCGGGCAAGGTTCCGTAATAACCGTGTGTACAGACGCGTGTGCTTTCCGTGAACGGAAGTATCCTATAGTTAGGTCCGCGTCCGTTTTGCTGTGTCCGGGCCGTGACCAATACAGGATTGGGTTTAGTTTCAGCCCATGACTGTTAAGTTGGGCCCAGAAGCCCAAGTGATAGTGTGGCCCAAGCCCGGAGGCTTGGTGTGCCTACTATACATCATCAAATATAAAGATTTTGGTACGATGAAAGCCATCTAAATATTAAACCAAAACAGAAAAAAGTTGAATAAACTCTTTTCTCATGTTTAAATTTAAAAGAAAAATACGCAACACCTGCTTGTGTGTTTGACAAATTTTAAGCAACTTTTGATGTGCTATTTCTTGTTTTAAAACTACTGTTTCGACATACATATACTGTAAAAAATTGACCAAAAATCATACCTAACGATCATTAGAACTCGCGCGTTGTGGCGGGGCGTATTTTTTTCCCGAATTGACGTGTGCATTTCCGGGTGGGTTGTTTTTTTTCCAAAATGATACTTTAAGTGTTATTGTTATAGAGATTTTTCATGTATTTGTTTTGAGGTTTTTGGGCTCGTTTTTCATGTATTTATTTTGAGGTTTCTGGGCTTGTTGTATGGGCCTTTTTTTTATGAGGCATTTGAAAGTTAAAAGTTTTATGGTTGAGTTTAAATAGGCCAGCATAGTTAAAACAACAAATGAAATGTCACGCGTTGCGGCCTAATTTTTTGCAAAAATCGTAAATAGTTAAAAGTGAAAGGGTACAGTTTGTTAAAAAAAATTTCTATTTATATTAAACTTCAACATTTTTAGAAAATCATAATTTTTTTTCGAATCAATTTTAAACGAATATTGAGTAGGAATGTGCCCACGTGTTGCAACGCGGCTGACTTGTATTTAACACATGTATTTTATTTCACTGAACATCTTTTTCTATAAAATCGGACGTATGTAATTTTAAACGAATATTGAGTGGGAATGTGCCCGCGCGTTGCAACGGGGCTGACTTGTATTCAACGCATGTATTTTATTTCACTGAGCATCTTTTTTTTTTATAAAATCGTACGTATGTCAGAAGCGTTGCAATATTAAGCTTGTTTTGTTCGCAATTCGAAGATATTTCCGAGGGTATTTTTTATCTGAATAAGTCGGTACATATGTGTTATATATTTGATAAATAAAATTTCTTATATAAAAACGTCGTAAAAAGTTAAAAGTTGAGGGTACGTTTTTTTTTCCTATTTTGTGCCGACAATTTTTTTTATTACCACTTGTATGTTCTGCGTTATTATATTCGCGCTACAAATGTTGAGCAAATAAAAAAAAACCAAATGGGCCGGCCTAAAATGGGAGGGAAAAAACACTGTAGCTCCCTTACTAATACAATGTTGAGCAAGTTAAAAAAAAGAAACAAATGGGTTGTCTCATAATGTGGGAGTCCAAAAAATAGCACTGTAGCTCCCCTACTAAAACTATGTCGTTTTGAACCTAAAATGTGTATATACAAGCAAAAGAACTTACGCGTTGCGGCGGGGCTAATTTTTTCCCGAATAATTTTTTTTTACGTTTCGGGGGTTTTTTTTGGCGATATTATGGTTATGCGGGGCTAATTTTTAATATTTTCTTTTTTTGGGACGGTTTTGTAAATTTTTTTACGGGAATTTTTGTGTAAGAAAATCGTAAATAGTTAAAAGGTGAGGGTCCGTTTTGTATTTTTTTTTTTACTTTGGGCCAGATTTTAGGCTATTTTTGGGTTTTTTTTTTGGCTAATTTTTTCCCGGATATTTCCTTTTTTGTATGATTCGGGAATTTTTTTTAACGTTGGGGACGGTAAGTTAATTTCGCCCGAATATTTTCTTTTTTTGGGACGGTTCGATATCTTTTTATTTGGGCCGATGAATGTAAAAAAGTTGTGAACAATAAAAACTTGACGTGTTTTTTTTGTTAATTTTTTTACGGGATTTTTTGTGTAAGAAAATCGTAAATAGTTAAAAGTTGAGGGACCGTTTTGTATTTTTTTTTACTTTGGGCCAGATTTCAGGCTAATTTTGGGCTAGTTTTTTTTACTTTGGGCCACATTTTATGCGAATTTTAGGCTAGTTTGTCGACAAATGTGTATATTAGTAATAATTTTTTTATATGGCTTATGTGTTGGGCCTCATGTTTAAAGTGTTGTTTTTTTTTGTTATATGGTTTTTTTTAATATAATGGGTTGTACGTTTGTGACCATATCGATTATTTTAAAGTTATTAGGTATCGAAAATGTTTCCGCGGGTATTTTTTTTATCTGAATAAATCGGAACTTTTGTAATATTTTTTTTCCCTCCTACTTTGTGCATACAAATTTAAAAAAAAAAAAAAAAAATTTAAAAAAAAAAAACTAAAATCGGAATGGCCCAAAATGGGAGCCCGTTACTGTAGCAAAGTGGCCCATTGTCAAAACGACAGTGGATTTGTCGCTCAATGTGTATATTAGTAATATTAATTTGATGTATTATATCAAATACCGCGAACGGCCACTTTGTTCATCTATTTTAGCCAAGGTTATAAATAGCGTGAAGCGTGGCGTAGCGGCATAGCCAAGCCTCAAGCTTTAGCGTGAGGCGTTGCGTCATAGCGTTTTTAAGGCGTGACTCAAGGCGGCAAAAAATATTTATAGAGTGGTCAATATTAGTTAGCTACTAGGATTAAAATTGAGTAACGGGGTTACTAAGACCGAATCTCATACAACCCAAAGCATAAATACTTGTAAATAAGCTCAAATCCATGAAATTTTATAAAGCTTCAAAAAAACTCACGCTATAGCGCGCTATAGCGCGCTATATGGCGCCTTATTGCACGCCACGCCTCAAGATGACGCCTTGGCCTGTTTCGTAACGTGGAGGCCACGCCTCGCGCTATAGCGCCGCTATAGCGCGCTACGGCGCCGCTATTTAGAACCCTGATTTTAGCCCATGACACACAAATATATTGAAACTGATGTGTTTAGTATCTCCCTTTACTAAGTAGGCATCATGACTTTTATATATGTTTGTGATATGATTACACGTATGATGTACACGTATGTATAGCTGTACACGTATGGATATGTAAACTATTTTTTTATTGTTAAGCACGTATATAAAAGGCTAATGTTGTAAAGGTGTTGCGAGTTAAAAACGCAAAAAGTGTAAAGTTTACATAAACACGGAAAATAAAAGTACGAAATAAAAATTTATATGTAAGATGATCGTAAAACATTTAGACTAAATGTAGTCTAGAGTCGGGTTCATATTAAATGTACGTGTAACGATGAACGCGGGATAACCTATTCGGTTACCCGTAAAAGTTAATTTAGGACAATATAAAAACAAAATGGGGCAGCCCGTTACTGTAGCAATTCAAAAACGGCGCCGTATTCTTCAGTGAATGTTGTCGACAAATGTGTATATTTGTAAAAACTAATTTTATATGCTTTATGTGTTGGGCCTCATTGTTTAAAGTGTTTTTTTTTGATATATGGGTGTGTTGTTTTAAATATAATGGGTTGTAACGTTTGTGACCATACGGTTTATTTTAAAGTTAATTAGGTATCGAACATATTTCCGAGGGTATTTTTTTTTTATCTGAATAAATCAGAACTTTTGTAATATTTTTTTTTAATTCCTACTTTGTGCATACAAATTTAAAAAAAAAAAAAAAAAAAAAAATGGGCTGGCCCAAAATGGGGCAGCCCGTTATTGTAGCAATTCAAAAACGGCGCCGAATTCTTCAGTGAAAGTGTATATTACTATATATATACAAAAGGCGGGGGACCCGGCCCGCCAAATAACCGGGTCACATTAAATTTTTTTTACCCGGCCCCACCCCCACATTAATGAAACGTTTCCTTTGTTTTTTTTTTTTTTTTTTTAACAGTTATTCCTTTTTTTTCTGAAAATTTTTTTAAAATAATTTTTTTTTTCTCGGAATACCCTCTCGCGCTGTTTGAGTCATCGATCTGTTTTTTTATGAATAAAACTTTAAGTTTCCTCAAACCTCGCGCTCCGCTAATCGTCCCGTTCTTTTTTTTTTCTTCACAAAGTTTTTTAAAATAAAAATTTCCTTTTTTTCATCTCGAATAATACCCTCTCATCACGCATTTCTTTTTTTTCCACACGAATACACCTCTTGCGATGAGCATTAAATGCCTTTTGCATTTGTCCCATTTAAAATGCACCGGTTGTGACACGGTTTGACCGGGTGCATTAAAAACTTTAAGTTTCCTAAACCTCGCAGCTCAACGCTAATCGTAACACAGCAATATCGGCGCGCGATTACCAGTTTTTTTTTGACCAGTTTTCTTTTGTCTTTTTTTTTTTCTCAAAAAAATTTTAAAAATAAAACTTTCCTCTTCTTATTCCTCGGAAATACCCTCTCGCTCTGTTGAGTCACCAAGCGTTTTTTTTATGAATAAAACTTTTAAATTTCCTCAAACCTCGCCTCCCTAATCGCCCGTCTTTTTTTTTTCTCAAAATATTTTTAAAATAAAATTTTCCTTTTTTTTTCTCGGAATACCCTCTCGCACTGTTGGAGTCATCGGTCTGTTTTTTTTATGAATAAAACTTTAAGTTTCCTCAAACCTCGCGCTCCTATAATCGTCCCGCAACGGCAAGCGGTGACCAGATTTTTTTCCTTTTTTTTTCAAAAAAAATTCTAAAATAAAATTTTCCTTTTTTTTCCTCGGAATACCCTCTCGCACTGTTTGAGTCGTCGGTCTGTTTTTTATGAATAAAACTTTAAGTTTCCTCAAACTTCGCGCTCCGCTAATCGTCCCGCAGCGGCGCGGGTATAGCCACTTGTTTATAATTATAATAGTATTGTAGCTATCATTAAATGATTTAGTGGCGAGACAATTGATCTATATATTCTCAAGAGGTTTTCATTAAACACATATTTGAATGTGATCATAAAAAGGTCTATAACAATCAAGGATATACTTCGATTAAATAACGTACGGGTCAAAGACTCGCCTTTTGAGAAAAAGAAAACCTCCAACAACTCAACCACTTTCGTGTATTACTTTTGACTTAGGGTGGAACGAGCATGTTAGAGATTGAGCTCAACTGTTTATATCTAAGAAAGCTCGAGCTCTGTTCGAGCCTCATATTATGGAGCTCAGAGCTCGGCTCGTGAAATTGAGCTCGACTAATGAACAAAGCACGAATGAAGCTGAGGCACGTTAAATACACTAGTGCTCGAGACCGTATTAACTGTTTTAAGTTGTGTTGTACATAGTTATATGACGTATAGACATATAAATATGTCATAAAATTTTAGTGATCTTTAGGATCGTAGACCTACTTAACACCAGGCAAAAAACAAAAAAATATGTTAGTTACAAAAATTCAGTTCATTTCAGAAAAAAAAATCATTATTATTGACAAAATTAACATCTAGTTGAAGTTCCGTAAACCCATACATGTTTCTCAAGAGTTTTTTCATTAAAGAAAAGTAAAGTAATTGAAAGTAAGATTTTCAGCCTAATATTAGGAGATAACATTTTACTTTCAAAATCAACTAAATTAAATTTGTTTTTCATTCTTTTTCCTTTTTTTTTTCTTCCTTAAGTGATACTTGAGAACACAATTTTTTTGTTTCACTTCATTTGCTTTACTTTTCTTCCTTAAATGATATTCGAGAACACAGTGTTAGGAACCCCATAGGTCTCCTTTGTCTCGATTCTTTTATGAACACATGTCGTAACAAGATTATTTTATCACATGAGCGTGATTTCAAGCTCAAAAGTGATTTTTTGTGAACACGTGTCGTAACAAGATTATTTTACCACATGATCGTGATTTCAAACTCAAAAGTGATGCAACGATGTTATTATCATCAATAACTTGTATGTGTCACTAATACTATTAGTCGACCCGTGTTCCATCAATCTAATGAAACCGCATGTGTTTTTATAAAAAAAACTATAGAAATTCTTGCGCACATTGCTCCTGGAGAGGTAACATCATTATTTTTCACAACAGGCTAAAGTAGTCATAAATTATCGCAAATAATAACATACTGAATTTTATACCCTATAAAACAACAGGCTAGAATGGTCGTAACATGTAGAACGAGTAAAATACAAGTCGCAAATATGAAGAGTGGATAGAGGTGTAAACGAGTCGATCTTTTGTCGAGTAACTCGAGCACTGACCGCGCTTTCGAGGCAGATGTGTAGAAAACGTGGGTTTGGGGGGGGGGGGGGGGGGGGACACCTGGATATATATGCTAAATGCTAAGATGTCATACACAAAGGATCACTATAACAATGTTTCTTAGCTATGGATTACATGAGTTTATTACGGAAGTTTGTCTCAACGAAAAAGTTGATCATTAGTCACATTCGTGCAATGACGATGCGTGTACTAGCTTGATCGAACATGCTCAGTCGGTCTTGATCATACACGCGATTATGTTCTTTTAAAACCGACTATGGAGAAAACTTGTTATCCGTTGATCACTTATTTAGTAAACAACTTAATTGTCTGACATGATTTGTTTCTATCTCAATAAGCCAATATCTTGTCCCACATCGATAGAAAGTGAAAGTAGTTAACTCTTTATATCTACAAATGTTCAAATCACAAGAAAGTATGTTCATAGTTAACGTTTGATACAAAAACTTATATTCAAACCTAGAGGCGGCAAAACGGGCGGGCACCAGGCTAAAGAGGGATCGGGCCAAAACAGACACTAATTAGATAAATGGACTACTGGGCGAATCTTATTTTTATTAAGCGTAATGTCGTTTTTTTATACGATATCGCCAGTTTTTCACGTTTTTCTTACGTTTTCGGTCCGTTTTATTTTTTTTTTTTACGATTTCTGCCAGTTTTTCACGTTTTTCTTACATTTTCGCCCTTTTTCATACGATGTCCGCTTTCTTACGTTTTGTCTGTTTTTTTACGTTTGCGTACGTTATTACGTTTTTGTCTTTTACATTTTCGTCCGATTTTTACGTTTTTCTGTTCGCCTCATTTTTACGATTATCCCCGTATTTTTTTAACGATTTCATCAGTTTTTTTTACGTTTTCGACTGTTTTTTTTTTAACGATTCGTCAGTTTTTTTTATCGATTTCGTCACTTGTTTTACCGATTCGTCAAATTTTTTACTATTTCGTCATTTTTTTACGATTTCGTCAGTTTTACAATTTCGTCAGTTTTTTTTTAACGATTTCTCATTTTTTTAACGTTTTCGGTACGTCAATTTCTACTTTTTTCGTTTGGTTATTTACGTTTGCGTTTGTTTTTTTTACGTTTTCGACTGGTTTTTACGATTTCGACCTTTTTTTCGATTTCGTCAATTTTTTTAAACGATTTCGTCAGGTTTTGTATAACGTTTTTCTACGGTATTTTTTTTACTTTTCCGTCTGTTTTTTACGATTTCGTCTTTTTTACTTTTTGCCCCTTTTTTTAGGTTTTTGTCTGTTTTTTATACTTTTTCCGCCTTTTTTTCCGTCTTTTTTTTTACTTTTCGCTCCGTATCTTTTACATTTTCGCTTTTTGTCATACGATGGTCCGCATTTGTACATTTTGTCCTTTTTTACGTTGCGTACGTTTATTACGTTTTTGGACGATTTTAACGTTTCCCGTACGTCTTTTACGTTTTCTTTGGTTTTTTCCACGTTTCCTACATTTTGTTCGTTCTTCCTTAGGATTGGTACGTTTCCCGAACGTCAGAAAATGGCAAAAAAAAGTACTAAAACGAAAAAATAACAACAAAAACATACAAATTGACAAAACGGACGAAAAATAAAAAATAGGACAAATCGTCGTAAAAAAAATTGGACAAATCGTAAAAAACAGCGAAATCGTATAAAAACCTGGCGAAATAGTAAAAAAAAAATAGACCCTATCGTTAAAGAAAATTGACGAAAACGTAAAAAATGGTGAATCGTTAAGTAAACTTACGAAATCGTAAAAAACGTCCCGAAAACTTAAAAAACTACGAAATCGTAAAAAAACCAAATCCAAATAGTAAAAAACTGACGAAAACTAAAAAAAAACTTTACGAAATAGTAAAAAAAGTACAAAAAAAAATTCTCCGTAAAAAAACGACCAAAATCCGTAAAAAAACAAAGGAAATCGTAAAAAACGTGCGAAATCGAAAAAAACTAACGAAATAGTAAAAAACTTGCGAAAACGTAAAAAAACAGACGAAATCGTAAAAAAACGAGTGAAATCGTAAAAAAACGGACGAAATAATAAAAAACATGTGAAATCGTAAAAAAACTAACGAAATCGTAAAAAAACAGGCGAAAAAAAACAGACGAAATCGTAAAAAACAGGCGAAATCGTAAAAAACTGACGACAATGTAAAAAAACTGACGAAATAGTAAAAAACAGACGAAATCGTAAAAAAAACAGACGAAATCGTAAAAAACGGACGAAATCGTAAAAATACGTGTGAAATCGTAAAAAACGTGCGAAAACGTAAAAAAACAGATGAAATCGTAAAAAACTGACGAAATCGTAAAAAAACTGGCGAAATCGTAAAAAAACGGACGAAATCGTAAAAACAAAAAAAAAAAACGACAATTTGTAAAAAACTGCGAAAACGTAAAAAACCAGACAAAAACCGTAAAAAAAACTGATAAAATCGTTAAAAAACTGATGAAATCGTAAAAAAACTGACGAAATCGTAAAAAAACTAACGAAATCGTAAAAAACGGGCGAAATCGTAAAAAAACAGACCAAATCTTATTAAATAAAGAAGATCCGACCAGTATCCCATTTAATGCGCCCATAAGCGCCCATTTAATATTTTGCATTCGCTCATAAGCGTCCATTTAATATTTTACATGCGCCCATAAGCGCCCATTTAACAATAATTGATGGGCAAAAAGTGACCCTTACTTTTTAAAAAGGTGCCTAAAAGAGCCCATGAATTACCATATGGGCAAGATTTGCCACCTCTACTTGATACTGAAACCAACAGGGCTCATATAGAGCAAGGGAATGCACCAGTGGAGAGCCACAATGCAAAGATGGACGAGGAACAGAATGCGCAAGTTGAGGACCGACTGCAAATTGAGGGAAATATGGCACATATCTGTAGCTGTTGGAAAGGCTTGAGTAAGCAGATTGTGCTAGGGAAAGAGAAGACTGTTGACATTGTCAGGATGTTGCACCGCATAAAAGAATTATTGACAGAGCTTCCTGTTAAACAGGGCTGAGTTGCTTCCATATGAGCCATAGCCTCAAAATTATACTGTACTACATAGACCTAAAACAAATGAGCCTCGAAGTTAAGACTATGGGCCACAGCCCAAAAGCTCATAGCATAAATAAAAATTCTATAAATTAAAATTCTGAGGCTTCAAGAATATCATCATCATTCGTCAACACATGTATGTTTTCTTAAAATCATATTACTGTTAATCATATGTCGAACTTATTTTCTGCTTTCATGGTTTACTACCCGTACATAAACAAATTTAAATTATTGACTGTTAACTCTTATAAAATATGGGCTTAATCTATATGATGAAAAGATATATATATCTAATATATGCATTTGTTGAACATATCGTTGTCATTATGGAAGCAACGAACATGTAAAAATTTCATAGCTTGTCTTTGGGAGTGTTTGTTGTCGCCTTTGAAAGCGAAATAGCTCAATTTATAAGGCTTGCGGGTTTATCAACTTGAGCTTATGGCTTATTTAAGTTCATAAGCTCAAATACATAAGCTCATAAGACTTATAACTTAGGCATAGGGGGTGTTTGTTTAAACTTTATTTTTGGGTTAATGAGCGTATGTGGACTTATTTTTCGCAGTTTATTTATTATCTTTACATTATAACAAGCTTATAGGTCAGCTAATAAGTTATTAGCTTTGTAAAAGTTCAATAAGCTCATAAGCCAGAAAAGCAAGCTAAAACAAACATCCTCAACCAAAAAAATTTAACAATCTTTCAAATTGCAGCTTTTGGAGCCGTGGGAAGAGAATGGATGTTAAAAAAGCTGATAAACTAAGCAGCTTGACAGATAATCTTAT
This sequence comes from Tanacetum coccineum, assembly GCA_026074375.1. Classification (NCBI taxonomy): domain Eukaryota; kingdom Viridiplantae; phylum Streptophyta; class Magnoliopsida; order Asterales; family Asteraceae; genus Tanacetum; species Tanacetum coccineum. The sequence goes on along the minus strand of BQNB010047836.1, from coordinate 14,242 downwards.
CCATAAGATCCTCTCGTTCATTGACATCAAAGATACTATTAAAACCAGTGTTTTGTCATCTAGATGGAGGTTTATATGGACTTCAATGCCCTATCTCAACTTCTCAACTAAATATCACGCGAAATTACGTGGATATGGCCCCAAGTTCCATGAATTTGCAAGCAATTTTCTCTCTCGCCGCAATAATCAAATAGATGTGTCTTCTCTCGAGTTCCACTTTAGTGATATACATTGCACACCGGATGATTTTCAAACAATTATGGATCATGCATGCTTGCACAATGTCCAACAAATGACTATTACACAAATGAATGTTACATACTGTAATGATCATAATTTTCCTGTATGTTTCTTTAGTTCACAGTCTCTCAAACATCTCACTTTGATTAAATTTGCTATTGATCATTACAAGTCACCGTTAACTTGGGATCTCCCCGCTTTAACTACGTTGCATCTCTATAAGGCCACATTGTCTATGTGTGATTCTGTTTTAGTCATGTTCCCGAACCTGAAGAATCTTACCATAAATAAATGCATAGTGCATGAACATGAATCTAATGGTTTCAATATTATCAATTCTCGGCTTCTTAATCTCACATTAGAAGATGTTAAATGGAATGTGGGATTTGTACTTGTTGACACACCTCAACTGAAGAACCTAGTATTTGTGGACACAAAGTACAGTGGAAGTATCAGTGATTTGTCAGGGGAGCTCACAATTTCTGCACCTGACCTTGTGTACCTACTCGTTAAGGGTTCTTATTGTCCTAAGTTATCTTTAGATGGTTTCAATTCTTTGGAGAAGGCAGATATTCGTATTTCTTCTCCACTAAAGACTGATGTTCCTAGAATCTATTATCTGCTTCAACATCTACACTGTGTTAAATTCCTTGCACTTAGCCTTGAGATTGTCGAGGTATATTCGTGTTGTTTTTTAGTTTTTTGTGATCTGCATTTTTCGAGGATTTACTACTTAGAGAGCAATGGCTCTACTTACACTCCATATAATCGCAAATAAAGTTGTAAATTTTTCTTATATCAAAGATATAGATTATATGCTTGAAATAACAGTTGTGAAGGATCTTAACGGAAAATTGGATCTCTAATTTCAGCAATATGGAGTAAGAATTTTCATTTATATAAAAAATACTAGTAAACAATACTTTTCCACACCAACTTGATGCTAACAATGGCTCATAAAAACTTTTTGCACATATTTGTATATTTATTTTCATAGTTACGAAAATTACATTGACTTATGTCTTCTCTAACTTAGTTTCGGTTCTAAATAATATATTTGCAGCTTCTTTCTTCATCAGTGGAAGTAATCTCGCCTCAACCTTCCCCGTTTGCTAGCTTAAGGTGTTTAAAGATTTATCCAGCACAAGTAAATGAGAGGGAAGAACTAAAGAAAGTTAATGTGTCTACGGAAGTTAAGAATTATTTGCTTGATGGTTCCCCAAGGGCAGACTTTACATTGTTGATGCCAGAGGTATTTACACCATTACACTATCACAGTATATATTATCTGCCTTGCTTTTTTACTTAATGAAATTAAAAAAATTCAAGGGCTTGGCATTAAAATGTAGACCATTTTGCTAAATATTACTAGTAAAAGAAAATATCTTGAGGTCTATTGGGAAAGCACATTCTGGTTATATTATAAGCTTTTAGACCAATATAGATGAGTATTAAACTATAAACTATATTGGTGGGTGGTTCTGATGAATACATTGTCTATACATTGATTTCATTTTATGGCTGAATAAATCCAACTATGGCCAACATCAAATACGATTATGATATTATTATACCTTTGCTGGTAAATTTAGTATACATTATTCTTGTAATATGATCACTTAGCATTCGTATTTGATACAGTATATATTTGGCTATGCATTAAGTTTTTAAGACTTTGGCTCTTTTGTTGTCGAAATAACTAGTGCTACGGCTATAGTAGAAAAGAGTTCTTAAAATGGGAATTGTGTGACATAAAAGTTTTTATGATACTGCTGTAAGCTAGAACTGTTTCATATGGTCCAGCTGAATGTTATTTTTCCGCTACAGCTGTTCCCTAAGGCCGAATAGGACATATGTTTGAAACCTAGTTATAATGTTGAACTTTACATTTAGTTTTCCCATTGGGGAGTCGG